>JBCJKH010054173.1:0-11636 GCA_039877255.1 Loriculus beryllinus
TTTTAAGTTCCTAAAGCTGGGATCTTAAGGGGGCTGTATTCTCTTAGCCAAGAAGGAGCTTCCTCCAGCTGGAGTTCGCCCATGCTGCCAAAACAAGAGGGTTGCATTAGGCAAAAGAGATGACTTTTACAGCTCAACAGCTTCAGGGTTAACCATACCGTGATTGCTGCAGCTCTCTGTGCTAGGGATGGAATCCAGGACACTTGCTCATGCCTGGATTTGGCACTTTCTGCCATTTCATCTCAGGAGCTGCAATCCGAGGGAAAACACAGCCATGCTGGACAGCTTCTACTGAATGCTGCACCATCTGCTTGGCCAAAAGGAGCACAGCATCCAGGGGGAAGCGCTGAAGTGATGTGAACACATTGCTCTAGCTAAGGCTGGGCTTCCTCCCTGTGTTCAGGCACTGTGGATGTGAAAATCCACCTGAGATTAACTTCAACCTCAGTTCACCTATACACAAACAGCACAACAACCAGCCCAACAGGAGCCATAACCAGCTTTTGCATAGGCAGCACTCAGCAGTCGCTATCAAAGCTATGTAATGGTCTGTAACGTAACGGTAAAGACATGCCTCTAACTACTCCACAGTTAATCTCCATTTAACTGATTTACCATTGCACAACATATACACCCCTCTTCCCACAGCCCTGTCTCCTCTGTTATCAGCTGGTGATCTCTAGCTGGCGCTGGACTGGGCATGTGCTGTTACTGCATCCCTGCTGCATCCCACTGTCCCCACCTCTCTTTTCCCAACCAGCTTTACAACAACTGCTTGCTACAAGGCCATAAAACTCACTTAGTTAATATTCAACAGAAGGGATTTCATGCATTATTTTGCACTCTGAGAAATCAGTGTCATTTGCTGCAAATAAAGATTCCCAGGATGAGTTCTTGCACACCAGCTCTTAGCCAGGAGCACAATACATTGGTTGGATTTGTGTTTTCTTGTTAGCAACTGAGGTTTTTACAGCAGAAGCCCTGGCACAATCTTTCAGATGGAGGAACAAACAGTATTGCATCCACTCTGCCATGACAAGTAATCATTTCTGGAAGCCTCGAACACAGTCAGAATTCCAGAGGATGGACTTGAGTCAAATTGGTGAGCGCCCAAAATGTGTTCAAATGCCACCCAGTTGCAAGAAGATCTGTTCTGAATTCCTGAGCTCCTATGGGAATACAGTGCTCCTGAGACAGGCCAGATTGATGGCATCTGCATGGAAAAGCTTTTTTGCTTGCCATGCAACACCCCACGTGAAATCAGAGAGGAAATTCCCCTCTGTAAATCACTCCTTGACAAGCGATGGGCCAGCTTTAGTGAACGGGTTAAGAAAATGGACTGTCCTCAGTGCAACTGTTTCTCACTTTTATTTGTTCTCCTGTTTATCATTACCAGAAATATTGGTTATAAAAAGCAGTGAGGAGTTTTGCAATATGAATAATTTGAAAGGGATTTCGTTCCTTCATGGACTCCAAAGGGAACTGTTCATCCTGCTCTCTCTTCACCCCTATGCATCCCTGTGACTGCCGAGGGCTTTGTTTTCCTCAATGATGACCTCGGGCAAGAACCCATCACTGACCATGAAGCTCCTTTGTTTTTCATCATTCCTGCCAATGTATTAAGCATGCCTAAAGTTTGGTAGAAAAACATGCAGGTGCAATGATTACTTCCAATTTGGCTGAATCACCCATAGCTCATTCCCTCCAGGATGTATTTGTCAAAGGTGGGAGACTGAAAAGCAGGAGATAATCAGCACTGCTGCTTCTCAAGTCCTCATTCCCACGAGGACAAAGAAGAACACACCGGAAAAACTGTATCTGGGGATTTTTCCTGTTAATCATCACCACCAGATCCATACGCTCCAGCATTCTCCACAAGATAAGGAGGACCCATTTAATCGGTTCTGTAAGCTGAACACAGCTGAACCCTCCATTTCTTAGGCTCAAAATAGGAGTTAATATCCCCAGACACTTCTGAGGACGTGGGTCTGAGCAGCCGTGATTCCCTTTCATAACATGGGAGGACAACGTGCTACAGATGACTTCCTATATCCTGAGCCCACACTCAGAGTACCCTGTCCTCAACACAAGAAGCTGTTAGAGCAAGTCCAGAGGAGGCCACGAGGAGGGGAAAAGCAACCATTGATGAAAACAGAAAGATTAAGGAAACGTGGCACAAAACCACTGCAGTGAAGCGCATGCATACAGATATGTGGGTCTATGAAGGTAGTTAAGCAGGTATAGGAACAGATCCAAGTAAGAAGACGGAAGGTCTACTGATGCTCTTCACTGAATGACAGGCTTTTTGATTACTGTTTCTAATACCTATTTTGTCTTGAAGCTAAGAGGAGACAGAAGCAGCTTTGAGTGTATATGGTCGGGCTCACTGCGTTTGAGAGCTTTGGAACATAGCTGCTGATACATTAAGGAAAACACAATTTGGCAGCCTCAGCCCATGCTGTGCGCCGGGCTGTTGTGTGGGGATGAGGATGGATAAGGATCACAACGCCAAGTGTGAACTGTGTGTAAAACCCCAGTTTATGTAAATTACCATTAAAGCCTTTACTCTTGTTTGCTGATAAATTTATAGCCATTAGCATCAAGGTAGTAATCAGGATTTATCAGCTTTGCTTTTCTTATACCCTGTGAGGCTCTGATAACTTCTCTCCTCCAGTGACACACTCCAACACTGTGAACTACTAAATGGTATGCACAAATAAGTACCTAATGGTAGATTTAAAGATGTTGCAACAGTCCAAGTTCTTTCATTTTCCTGATTATAATGGCATTTGCATAATGTATGAATTCAAACATTATTGCTGTTAAATAATGCATAAATATTCTCCCATGCTGAAATACATCTATTTCCTCACCATGAATTATTTTGAATGTATCATTCAGTTGTTTTTCTATTTAAAAATGTAGTTAGGACTCTGCATAGATCAGTATTATGACTGGAAGAAGGATCATCACAAGTAGCTGGCTAACGCTCCAAACTGTAAATGAAGTATACATTATTAAATGGGCCATCTCCTTCGTTCTTCAGAAAGCATTATCACTGGAATACAATATTTAGTATTCCTGAAATGTCAGAATGAAATGCAGGTACAGATTTGATTATCTGGCAGCTTTTAGGGAAGAAAAGGAGAAAACCCAACATTTTGCTTTCCCATCTGAAGGGAATATGAACACGATCATATATAAAGAGAGATAACGCTGCAAGAGGGGATTGTGTGAGTTCTTCAATAGCTTCTTGAGAAACTAAGCACCATCCACACCCATTGACTACCAATCCCACATCCTCCGGATGATGGACCCTTTGATTTCTATTTGATTTTATGAAACGTGCCATCCAGCAAACTCTGAGATAAATCCTGTCAACAGTGTCGCAGAAGTCAGCTCCATCAATGACAGATGACAGGATGAATAAAAGGACTTCAGGATTCAAGTACCTAAACTGGAGCACAAGCAGAACTGAACTCGGTGCACAACATTTAACACCAAACATGTCAAACTGAAAATAACAGCAGAAATCCCTTCCCTGCTCTCAAATTGAGGGCTTCTTTTCAATTCTCTTTTTACTTACTGTGTAGACATGACTTAGTGTTTCAGTTGGGCCCCTCACTTGCTGGATTGTCTCAGTCAATGTTCCATTTGGTGAGGGTAGGAAATTATCAAGTCTCCAATAAAATTCATCCTTTAATGAAGTGCATCATCTTTTATGATTAGTCATTATAATGCTAAAACATGTCTGCTCCATCCGTGCCATCACCATTACCCATATAAACACACACACCTTTACCTATGTATGTGCAAAGAAAACTATTTACCAACTAGGTTTTCTTTCATTGCTCCTCCCTTTTTGCCTGAATGAACACGTTTTGCTTACACTTATTTCAAGTGAGACTGCATAAAATGGGGAACATTCTGAAATGGATTTGGTCAACTTTAAACTATTGCAAAGCAAGCAGAGAAAATGTCATCTCTTTAATTCAACGCACTTGTTAACCCAAATCAAACAGATTTGTTCCAAGCCCCTGTGTCCAACCTGGCCTTGAACACTGCCAGGGATGGGGCAGCCACAGATTCTTTGGGCACCCTGTGCCAGCGCCTCAGCACCCTCACAGGGAAAAGCTTCTGCCTTAGATCCAACCTGAACTTGCCCTGTTTCAGTGTGAACCCATCACCCCTTGTCCTGTCACTGCAGTCCCTGACGAAGAGCCCCTCTCCAGCATCCTTGGAGCCCCCTTCAGACACTGGGAGATATTTTCAGACACTGGCTTTGGGGAGGACACCACAGGATGCTGCTCACTTCTGTGTGCTCCCATCACGATCCCCATCCACCTGTCTCTGCAAGGGGGAGCAGTCCAGGCTGGTGACCCCACACCCCAACCCTGCCCCCCTCCTTGGGCAAGGGGCTGGCTGGTGCCTGTGTTGTGTCTTTTGGCAGCTCTGGGAACTTGACCCCTGTTGAAAGCAAAGCCCATCCCGCTGCTGTCTACCTGCTGACCGCTTCCAGAACCCCCTGCGCCTGGTATTTTATCAGAGCATCCCCCTCCCCTCCAATTGTGCAGTTTCCAGGAACAAGCAATAACCCAGAGCCACGTCCCCTGCGTCTGGGGCTTTTATTGCAGCTGGTTTACAGCCTGCTCCCTCACAGTCGTAAAGAGAAAACCCCAGAGAGGCAGAGGTGCCCTGGCGCAGGGGGGTGGTGAGATGCTGCTTCTTCCAGGTCTCCTTCCATTTTACAGGTCATTTCCTAGCAGTAAATTTTGTTATTAGTGGAAAAGGGGGGAAAAAATCAACCGAAAAAACCAAGTCCCAGCCTCCTTCCAGGTTTCTGGGGCTCTTTGCAGTCGTTGTGCATGATCATTTTTAGCTTTGTTTATGGCAGGAAGGAGAAGACAAGCAGAGGTGAGGATTGAAAAGCATGGATTTTGTCTAGTTCCTGCTGTTCTTGGTCCCCAGTAGTAGCCCCCAGCCCAAACCTGTGACTCTGCAGACTCTGGTGTGATGCTTTCCCCCATTGCCAGGCTCTTTCTGAGTCCTTGGCTCCAGCCTCTGCTCCGGGGGATGCTGAGACCTGCAGGAATTAAATGTTTTGAACAACTTCCAAGCTCAGCAGAGCCCAGGAGTCCCCAGTGTCCTGCATCAGCTCCCCAAGTGCACCCAGATAAAACCAGCAGCCACGTTCCTCCAGTGCCCATCAGAGCCCAAAGGCTTTCTCCCATCTGCTGGCTCCCAGTGGGGACAGGTTCCAAGGGGATGATCCCGGCCTCCCTGCCGAGCATCCCAGCTGGAGCGTGCCGTGTCCCCTGTCCCCACAGACATCGACGAGTGCCGGCTCAACAACGGTGGCTGCGACCACATCTGCAGGAACACGGTTGGCAGCTTCGAGTGCAGCTGCAAGAAGGGCTACAAACTGCTCATCAACGAGAGGAACTGCCAAGGTAAGGGGTGGCAGCAGCCAGCACCCTGCCCTGCCCGGGGACATCACCTCTCCTGCTCTCCGGTGTTTCCCAGCCCTCCCATGGCTGCTGCTGAAGAAGTGTTGGCCCGGTTCCTTTGGACCATGTCCATCTTTCATTGGATTAGTGCTGGATTTGGGTTCTGGGCTGGAGCTTAGCCCTTTGATCTGCACTGGGTGACGGTCATGACATTCCCTGCAGCCCCATGGGCTGGGATATGGCTCTGCCTGCCTCTCCCCCTTGACTGACCACCCCACAGCACGGTCTGGATCGTTCCCTGCTCAGGGATGTGTTGGTTTTTGCAAGCCGTCAAGGCAGAGCAAGGATTTTAGTGGCTTTTGTAAAGGGAATGCCCCTTCTCCTATCTGTGGAAGGCCGGAGTTGGGGGGAAGAGGCATCCTGCTCCCTCTGGAGGGAACTGGCTCCTCCATGCTGCTTCTTCCACCTTCTTCTCCCTGTTTCCTGCACATTCCACCCAAACCCAGCTTTGAACAGCCTGGCAGGTCCCTAGGCTGTCTCGAGGGATCACAGGGCTCTGCACCCCCAGCCCATGGCCAAGGCGACCCTAGGAGGAGTGCCTAACCCCAAGTGTTGCCTCCCAGAAGCACGTGGCCAGGGAAGGAAGGGGCCGGCGTTCTGGGGCCATGACCACTTTCATCTCAGTCCAGGCTCAGCGCTCAGGATTTTGATGTGAGCACAGCAATTAGCTTAATGAAGGCAATGAAACGGTGCTCAAACCCACTGGGTTGGGTTCACCCACCAAGCCAGGGCCTCCCTGCCACGGCCAAGTGCCCCATGGGCCTGAGCACGCATCCCTGGCACTGTCCCGGGGCAGGACCATCCCGCACAGCATTCCTGCTTGGCACAGGGCAGAGCCAAGACCTCCTGTTCCAAGGACACAGCACTGGTCCTGTCTGAGGGGCAAAGGGGCTGTAGGAGCTTGGGGCAGGGCAAATGCTGGGGCAGTAGGAAAGCTTGGATGCAGGCAGGGTGGCAGCACAGTGTCCCAGAGCATCCTGCTGTTGGATCCCCAGAGCAATCCAGTGCTGGATCCCTGGCGCATCCAAGTGCAGGATCACACAGCATCCCAGTGCAGCCCCCAGCTTACTGGAGCAATTGGAGCAGGAAGGGGACAACCCTTGTCCCTGGGGCTGCCCTTCCCCTGTACCAGCCCTCACCTCCCTCCATGCCTCCCCTCCAGACATCGACGAGTGCTCCTTCGACCGGACCTGCGATCACCTCTGCATCAACACCCCAGGCAGCTTCCAGTGCCTCTGCAACAAGGGTTACACGCTCTACGGGCTCACCCACTGCGGAGGTAGGGCTGACAGGGTGCTGGCAAGGAGGGACCCAAACCCAGCAGGGAGGCACACGGGGCACCCAGGGATGGGGCAGCCCCATGGCATGGGTGCTGTGTGACCGCTAGGGACAGCACTCACCCTAAGGGCCCAAGGGGAGGATGGGTTCCCCACATCCCCTGAGCTGAAGCCGGGCTGGGAGGGGGCTCGCAGCCAGACACTGGTGTCTGCAACTTCAAACGCAGTGACAGGAGCAATTTGCAACGTGTCTGCAGCGGCAGAGAGGGAGAAATCCCCAGCGTTTTTGGCAAGGAGGTGGGAAGGGGAACATCAAAAGGGGTTGATTTAAGTTTCACAAGGCAGATAGCTCCCAAAGGCAGGGTGTGCAGTGCCCCGGGATGCAGGGATGCAGATGAAACGCGCTCTGGAGGGCGCTGCTGGAGCTTGTCACAGCAGCGGTGCTGTTGGCCTGGGAAGGTGACAGCACGAGGATGAGTGCTCTGGTGCTGCCCAGCCAGTGAGGATGGGCAACCTGCCTCGTGTGCTGAAATCTAGAGCCAGAGGGAGCCAGCATAGCCATTGGGATGCTCTTGGTGTGAATCCCATGGTGCTGGCTCCCACTGACGCTCCCATGAAGAGGCAGTTAGGTAGGAAGGGGTGTCTGGGGAACAAGCTCCATCTCTGTCCTCTCTCCACTTCTACCTCTGCTTCGTGCCAGACCTGGATGATTGAGCCCCTCATTTTGGGCAGGGACAGAGTCTCTGCCATGGGGAGAGGGGCCATGGCTGCCAAGCAGCTGCCTTTTGAATTTGGCTGCTAAGTGCTTCCATGTCGGCTCCGTCTGGTGCCCCACAGCTCCCCAGGCCACCATGGGACCAGGATGGGCTCTACCTTGGGTGCCTGCCCCCCATGGGCATGGGTCATTCCGTCTCTCTGAAATCACAGCCCTGGGGCAGTGCAGTGATTCAGTGTCAGAGCTGGGGGCCCCGCTGCCCCTCGCCCATCACTTGTCCCTTCCTCCCTGCAGATGTTGATGAATGCAGCATCAACCGGGGGGGCTGCAAATTTGGCTGCATCAACACGCCTGGCAGCTACCAGTGTACCTGTCCTGCTGGCTGCAAGCTGCACTGGAACAAGAAGGACTGTATTGGTATGTCAGGGCAGGACACACTGCGACTGGGGATGCCCAGCCACCACATGGGGCTGTTGGGATTAGGTTTTAGAGTGGGGGTTTTGGGATATCCTGGCAAAGGGATGCTCCAGGGTGGGCTGCTTTTGGCTGGGTCTCACATGGGTCTGGATGGGAAGGTGTTGGCTGTGCTCCCTGTGTCTTTGGTCATCTCATTGCTTTTATGATCATGCTTGGGGCTGGCCATGAGCTTTTGCACCATCAAATGTTCCACAAGGAGCCGTTTCCATGGCCCTGGCCATGCCCTGGTACCTGACTGTATCCCCATCCCTGGGGACAGGCTGCCCACCCCACCCCCATTGAAATCCCACAGTCACATCTCACATTTCCAAGGAGGTTCTGGGGGGTTTGGGATGCTTCTCTGGGGTCCCCATCTGCACCCTGGCATCTTCTCCTCCCTCGTGAGTCCCACCATGGCTCGGGAGGGTGCAGGAGCCCCTTGCCTGTCCCTGGGCTGTGCCAGCCACGGGTATCCCCGCTTGTCGTCACCAGCCGGTGCGTGTCCCTCAGAGCTGGTGAAATGCCTGCCAGGTTCGGTGCCACCACGGGCCACTCTGAGCTGCAACAAGACGGGCAAGAAGGACAGTTGTGCCCTCACCTGCACCTCCAAGGCCCGCTTCCTGCCAGGTACCAGCACCCGTGTCACTGCCAGCATGGGCAGGGGGGTTTCCAGTTCTCTGCGTGGCCCAAGCTTTGGGGGAGAAGCGTCTGCATGGCCAAGGTGCAAAGACCCAAGCAGTAGCTAAGAGAGGGGGGTGGTTGCTCTGGGGGACTCATCGCTGAGCATAGAGCTACCTACGGGATGGGTCCCTGGTGCAGGATCCCCATGGTGGGCTGCTGGGCATCATCCCCTCATGGCACAGCCACGGTTCCCTGCCTCACCCCAGCAAAGCATCACAGGGACCATGCAGCCACTCCGGCATCCCCTGACTCCTGTTCCTCCTTCCCACAGAGTCCGACAGCAGCTACACAGTGAGCTGTGGGACCCCCGTCCTGCGGCAGGGCGGACAGCAGAGACCCACCAACAGCAGCCAGCAGTGCCTCGGTGAGGGGGCTCCCAGGGTGCCCATGGCCCCCACCCGCTGGGCTGCCCCGCACCGGGGTGGTTGAGCACCCACCTTTTCTTTTAGAGACTGTCGCTGCGCCAATCAAGCAGAAGGCTTCCTTCAAGATCAAGGATGCCAAGTGCCACCTGCATCCACGGGCCAAGGGCAAGCAGGATGAGGCCGGGAAGGCTGGGGCACAAGGTGAGGTGTGGTGGCAGGGGGATGGTGGGGATGTTGGAGGGACACGGTGCTGAGCTGTCCCCCTGCATGCAGTTGGGTCGGCACCTTGCTCCGACTGCCAGGTTGCCTTTGTCAACCTCAAGTGTGACTCGTCCAAGAAGGGGAAGGGCCGCCGGGCTCGCAACTCCTCCAACAAGGAGGTGACGCGCATCACGTTGGAGTTCGAGGCCGAGATCAAGCCAGAGGAGATCACAGGTGAGCATGGGGCTGGCTTGGCACATCTTGGGTGCAGGCAGGGGTGGTGGGACCAGGGTGATGGTGGTGGCACCAAGGTGATGATGGTGGGATCAGGGGGACCCATGCTTGGCACATCTTGGGTGGAGGCAGGGGTGGTGGGACCAGGGGAATGGTGGTGGCACCAAGGTGATGATGGTGGGACCAGGGAGACAGTGCCATCCCCACACAGCAAGAAGAGGTGAATCATTCCTCATCCAGGTTGGGGTGTGTTGGGCAGCACTTGCAGATGGGTATTTAGGAGCTGGTTTTGATCCTGGTGGTTTTCCCTCTTAATCCCTCCCTTCTTGCTGCATCCTTGTTTCCCCCTACACCCCCATTCCCCCCTGCACCCCCAGCCGGCTGCAACCTGCACTGCCTGCGACAAAGGGTGGAGAAAAAGCTGAAATCAGCCATCAAAGCCCTGAAGAAATCCATCAACCAGGAGCGGTTCCTGCTCCGCTTCGCGGGGATGGAGTACGAGGTGGCGCGGAAGCTGAGCGTGGCCCCGGAGCGGCAGGAGAGCTGCGGGCCAGGCCAGCAGCGCCTGGCTGGCAAGTGTGGTAAGGAGCATCAGGGAGTGTCTGAGCTGTGTCCCCCCCCGCTGGTGACATCCTCCCTGCCACATCACTGACGTCCCCCCCCGGCTCTCAGTTAGCTGCTCGCAGGGAACTTATTACCATGGCCAGACGGAGCAGTGTGTCCCCTGTCCCCCCGGCACCTACCAGGAGAAGGAAGGGCAGCTCTCCTGCGACTTGTGTCCCCGTGGGGATGCTTTTGGACCAGTGGGAGCCACCAACATCACCGGCTGCACGGGTAAGGGGGGCATGGAGAGGGGCTGGGAGGTACACGGGGGGCTGCAACCTCAACCATCAGCCCCCATCCAGAAGGAGGGAAAGCTCTGAGCATCCCCAGGTCCCGCAGGAGTTGTTTTGGGCATTTATCATTAAGAGGAGACCTCGGGAAGGGCAGCACCTGCTCTGGATATATTGACACTGCCAAGGCTGGGTGGGGAGAGGAGCAAGGGCATGGGCCAGGGGAGCCCTGGGATGTGGGATGCCAGGACTGAGGGGTTCTTGTGCCCGCAGGTCAGTGTCCCCCTGGCCAGCACTCGGCCGATGGCTTCAAGCCCTGCCAGCCCTGTCCCCGGGGGTCCTACCAGCCTGAGGTGGGGCGGGCGCTCTGCTTCCCCTGCGGTGGGGGCCTGACCACACGCCACGAGGGAGCCCTCTCCTTCCAGGACTGCGACACCAAGGGTAGGTGCGAGCTGGTCCCCAGGCATGGGGGGCACCCGGTGGGGCTGTGCCAGTGGCCGATGCAGCCCCTCTGCTCTCTGCCCCCTCCCAGTCCAGTGCTCCCCTGGGCATTACTACAACACGAGCGTCCACCGCTGCATCCGCTGTGCCGTGGGCACCTACCAGCCCGACTTTCGGCAGAACTACTGCATCTCCTGTCCTGGCAACACCACCACTGACTTCGACGGCTCCACCTCCGTGTCCCAGTGCAAAAGTAGGCAAGCGGGGGTGCCACGGCATGGTGGGAATTGGGGCCTTTCCTCCAAAGTACTTAAAAATCCCTTAAAACAGAGTTTGGGTCGGTTCTGTGCTGCGTGCATGGGAGGGATGCGTGGGGCACTGCTAATAGAGCACTGGAGAAACCCAGCCCCATTCCAGTGTCCATGCCGCTGGTTCCCAGTTGAAGCAGCTTTCCATACCTTGCAGACCGGCAGTGTGGGGGAGAGCTGGGAGAATACACGGGCTACATCGAGTCCCCCAACTACCCGGGGAATTACCCTGCCAACATCGAGTGCACTTGGAACATCAACCCCCCCCCCAAGCGCAAGATCCTCATCGTGGTGCCCGAGATCTTCCTCCCCTCCGAGGATGAGTGCGGCGACGTCCTGGTCATGCGGAAAAACTGTAGGTAACCGAGCGCGCCGCGGTGCTCATGGAGGAGCCGGGAGGAAACGGATGGGATTTGGCAGAGCTGCCTTGTGCAAAGGGGAAAGCCATGCCCCTGGGCGGCAGGAGGGGGGCTTGGGAATAGGGTGAGCAGGGGACTGGGCATTGAATCATAGAATCATGGAATGGGTTGTGTTGGAAGGGACCCCAACCCACATCCCAGGCCACGGCTCGCACCTACCTATGCACGTCACCCCGTCCGAGTGCAGCAGAAACTTGAC
>JBCJKH010054174.1:0-42720 GCA_039877255.1 Loriculus beryllinus
AGGCGCTGGCACAGGGTGCCCAGAGAAGCTGTGGCTGCCCCATCCCTGGCAGTGTTCAAGGCCAGATTGGACACAGGAGCTTGGAGCAAGCTGCTCCAGTTGAAGGTGTCCCTGCCTGTGGCAAGGGTTGGAGCTGGATGAGCTTTAAAGTCCTTTCCAACCCAAACCATGATTAGAAGTGACTGACAACACGGGCAGAATGGGAGAAAACAGCTTAATGATCCTGTTCTATGTCCTCCCTCTTCTAATGATCAAAGTGCTTTTACAGGTAATGCTGTGGCATTAGTGTAAGCATTTAAAGTGTTTTGTCTAAAAGGTTGTGTCTGTCTAACAGTATCTGCTGTTGCAGTGAGTACAGTGAAACACCTTGTCACGATACAATGATCTCCTTGGTGTTACTGCTCTGAACAAGCCCTAACCTAAGTGATGGCTTTCTTTAGGAACGCCACCATGCAAAGACGGTTGGAGAGATTAAGCAGTTTGTCTCACAGCTGCCACACATGCAGGCAGCAAGAAGCTCTCTAGCAAACCACACCTCCATTGCAGAACTCATCAAAGACATCACCAGTGAGTAGTCCTTCATCACCAGTGAGTGTAACAGTTGTTCTGACTCATTTCACCACAGCAAGATGCAGGACAACCTGATGGACATTATTCAGCCTGGCAGAAATTGGCTTTGCTCCATCCAGTGCATCTCTGCTGAAATGTCAGTGTAGGAAATAAGCTGTTGGTTGCTGTTCTATTGATTTTCATTCTTTTCCCAAAGCATCTGAAGATTTCTTTGATAATTTAACGGTGGAACAAGAGTTCATGTCTGGAATAGACACAGACAAGGTAAGTAGATAATGACAATTAGTGACTCTTAATGTCTTGAAAATAAAACCCTCAAACCAATGTATTTCTCTGGGTTATTTTCCTGTTTGGGTTTTTTTTGCTAGAGTAAGCATGTGCTCTAGGTGATGTCTGTCTCCTTCCAGTGTCAAGGCTGGGAGCTCTCATGTGCATCTCCTTGCACATTTGCATTTTGAGGAATGAAGGGAAGATTGAGGACTGGTAATCAGGATTTTTTCAGTGTATCAGATAACATTTAGCTATTGACTGTGGAATTGTTGTGCTTCAGAGACACAGGGTAGAACCAGAGCTAGATCACTGATACACTGGTCTTGAGGTGCTTGGAGAGCAGCTGACCCCTCTTTCTTGCTGTTTCAGAGATACTGGGCAAAACCAGATCTTTCATTCCAGGTCTTGTAGGCACTTCAATAGGTCTTTAAATAATAGCTTATGTATTTTTATTTATCTTTTTTTAAATAGGTTAACAATTACATTGAAGACTGCATAGCTCAAAAACATCCATTAATCAAGATCCTACGCCTCGTTTGCTTGCAATCTGTGTGCAATAGTGGACTGAAGCAGAAGGTTCTGGACCATTACAAAAGAGAGATTCTCCAGGTTGGGCTGGAACTTTTGGATCCACACATTTCTAAGAAAATCCCACCAAATCCTCAGCTCTGCTTTAAAATACACTTGTCGTTTAGACAGACACATCTTGTACATGAGCACTGAGTCTTCTGGGTGGGCTGACAGCAATGGCTCAGGAGGTGCTGATGTGTGTTTTACATCATGTAGATAGAGAGGGGTTTTACATCACTGCACTTTTTACTATCATGATTTAAACACTTCAGATTAACCAAAAAGCTTTTTGAAATTAACATCTTTGCCTTTATATTTTTTAAACACTCTGGTCATAGATTACTGACATGCTATTAAAAGTGAATTCTTCATACTGCAGACTTATGGCTATGAACATATATTGACCTTAAACAACTTGGAGAAGGCTGGACTCCTGAAACCTCAGACAGGTGGCAGGAATAACTACCCAACGATCAGGAAAACCCTGCGCTTATGGATGGATGATGTCAACGAACAGGTAAACAGACACCTCCACAGTGAACATTACACCTAACAACAGAACTGTGTGCAGCAGGAAAACCTTCATCTTTCTTTAATTAGTACTGTTTTATGGTGCTGTTTTGCAGTATGAAGCAGCTCTCACCCACTGCTCACACTCTGCTCTCTCCTGCAGAACCCCAATGACATATCCTATGTGTACAGTGGCTACGCACCACTCAGTGTCCGCCTGGCACAGCTGCTGGCTCGCCCGGGGTGGAGGAGCATAGAAGAGGTTCTGAAGATGCTGCCGGGTCCCCATTTTGAGGAGAGGCAGCAGCTACCCACTGGCCTTCAGAAAAAGCGTGAGTTTTGCTTTGTTTTCCCTTTTTTGAAAGGGAGATGCATGTCTGTGTGGCATGCAGAGCAATGGAGCGAAGCAAACTGAAATCAGAGTGTAGGCACCCATCTCATCTCCCTGTCCCACTGCAGTTTTTGGACAGATAGCTTCCTGGCCTCTTTAAAACATCTAGTCACAAACTCAGCCTGCTGTTAATGCACAGCACCATGTGCACTGAAGACAGAACAGAGCTGTACATGTTTTAACTTCTTATGAGAGTACTTAAATAAGCCCTAACCTTACACTGTGAGTTAAATAACTAACATTACTTTGCACTCTCTAGTCTTAAGCCTGGGCAGGCAGGAGCACATCCTCTAAAAAGACTCCAAGCTGGGAGGAGAGTCTGCATTTCTGGGCCTACTGCTTTGCCCAATAGGTTTCTCCTCTAATTCAGCTGATATCTTTATTTTAGTTTAGGTTATTTTGAGTCTGACTGACAGTTGATGTAACACTACAACCTGTAAATGTCTCTGAACACACAGGTCAACACGGTGAGAACAGGGTCACTCTGGTGTTCTTCCTGGGAGGGGTAACGTACGCAGAAATTGCTGCACTGAGATTTCTGTCCCAGATGGAAGATGGAGGCACAGAATATGTCATTGCCACTACAAAACTGATTAATGGGACAACCTGGATGAAATCCTTGATGGAAAAACTGGAGCCTGCCCCATTCTAAGAGTGGTAAGAGACAGTGAAGGTGAGAGGCCCTGTGGACATAAGCACATCAGCTTCTGGTCTTTTGGCATGGCTTAAACATCAGGGGCACAAGACAGTGCAAGAAGCTCTCCTGAGACCAGCAGCTCATGATGCAGCTACCCTCATCCCTCTCTGCATTTGGGTTCCTACTGTTTGTGAAACTTCTAGTAGACAAAGTAGCTCCTTTAGAGCTACTTCAGCTTCTTCAGAGCTGAAAGGCACTAACAATGAAACAAACAGGTCATTATCTGGATTGGCAAACAAGTGATGGGGTGTAAGGGATTGGGCCTGGTGCTTCTATTTGGCAAATTGCTGCTTTTTTTTCTCCCCTTTCAGTTTATTTGCAGTAGGAAATGTGATTATTCCTTTTTTACCCTCCTAAGGTGCTGAGGAGGCAGGATGTTTTCTGTTCCTGCTGTCATACCAATATTTCCAGATCACTCCACAATGGAAAGAGAACTCCTGTAAAGGGGAAGCAGCAATTTTTTCACTGCATATGTTTACAAACTTCCCAGCACTCAAGCATCCAGGATAATGCAGCTGCAGGGCATGCTTGGCCTGTGCTGGCTTTTACAAGCTGGCTGTTATGGTGAGGTACCTGTAGGCCACACTCAAGTCCACTGTCCTGCACACTGCGGCCAAGACGTTCGTTGGGTTTCCTGCAGCAACAGGTAAACCTTGAACTATCCACATGCACGTCAACAACACTGACTATGAAAACAAGCAGCTGCACCCAAATTATGAGGAGATGCTTGAGCCTTTCACTGCAGTCACCCTCTGAAGGCTTGTTTGTCCTGGGTACACCCACCTGACTCAGGAGAGCTACTCCAGGGTATAAATTACATCAGTCAAAAGCTTATGTCTGAAGACACAAACACTCCCTGCATGGGACCTGGGCCAAAAATAGCTATGTCAGTGACCTAGTAAACAGTGGGTTTCAAACAGACACTTCTTCACTCTCTCTCTTTGGTTTATAAACTGTGGAACTTGCTGCCACAGAGCTCAACATCATAAAATGGAATTTTCCATGGTCTTGGTGGCAGGGCCCCTGGCATTGCTGAGCCAGTGTGTGCTAGAGGCAGCTTCAGCTCTCAGAGACTTGGCCTTGCTAATGGCCAGGGAATGGAAAGGCAGAGCAGGCTCCTTGCTTAGGCCTGTGCAGCTGCTGTGCCTCAGCCCTGTCCCTCTATGGTCACCATCACTCTACTCACATGCTTTTCCAGCAACCACTGGGATCATTTTAAATGGTGAAAACCAGCTGAAAAAAAACCATCCCACAACTTTAATCACTCTCAGCAAACACAGCTGCTCTCCATTATCCTGCAGAATGCACAACACATCCCAAAACCCCCTTCATTTTGCCAAAGTGTTACATTTATGACGGAGTTTCAGTCTTGTTTTGTAAGATTGATTTCTGTCCCGTCAGCCCCATCACAGAGCCCCTCTGTCTGTTTAACTCCACTTGGCTCATCAGAACAAAATAAAAACTGTATTTGGTCTTTCTTGGATGTTTTTCTCTCTCTTTCACTGGAATACAAACCTAAATAAAATAAACCAAACCTCTGCACTGTGGTCAGTGTGTCCTTTTCCCCCTGCCCCAGGATAACTGAGTTACTTGAATTGAAGCTATTCTTCTTAACAGCTCAATGCTTTTTCTTTCAGTTTACACACTAATTCCATTCTATTCTGCACCTGAACATACTGCCTCAGAACTACTTATGGGATTTCTTGACTTCTGAAGAAAGATAACATTTTTAATCATTTGAGACTTTAATTTAGGTGGGCAACTTGCACACTTGTCTTGCAGAAACAAAACATGCTGCAACTTTGACAACAATGTAAGGAGCAAGCCTGAGCTGCCTTGCTCTGACTTACTGCTGTAGCTCCACTGTAAAGTAGCTAATTTCGTAGCATTTAAAAAGAAAAGTAGGTTTGGATCAAAACTGAGATGTTACTGGGCAAAGAAGAGCAAGAAACGATGTGAGTCAGTGCAATCCTGACAGTGTCCTTTGCTGAGCCCTGAGTCTGTTGTACTACCACCCCTTCCAGATTTTATTCCTGTTTTTTTTTTTAATCTTATAAATTGAACTAATCACAAGGGAATTACAGCACTGCTCAGGCTGATTTGTGAACTGAGGCCACAACATGTAAAAGCTACACAAGCAAATAAAGAAACCCATTCAAGAGCTTGCTTACCTTTTCACTTGGCCCAGCAAACGTAGTTATTTGTTACTGACACTAAAGGTAAAACCTACTTTGAAGCTATCTCACACCCAACACTTGGTGAACTAATTTAGCAATCCCACTGCTGCAGATCTTTTGCAGTGTAGCCCTGCACCACCACTGAGCTGGAGCCATGAGGACACTCACCCTGAACAAAGTCTCTTCCTGGAACTCTTCAAAAACAACAACACAAACTAAAAGCCATCCTGACGTTGATCAATTCTCTGGAGGAGCAATTACTTCTTAACAGGCTTCCTGAGCATCTTGATTATGTTCTGTTTCTGGCTAAGGCCTCGCTGACCACGCGGGTAATAATTTGATAACAAGAGAGCCAATTAAATTATGGGGCCATTTTCTACATCATAATATCTTTGTGAATAAGAGATTTGATTTGGAGTACGTATCCTTCCCTCTCTCTGCTTTCTGCATTTGTCTGGTTTACAAGCAAAAACCATAAAGAAACCATTACCCAGCCTCCACCCCAGGACACTTTTCTCTTTTCATAGAGTATTATCGGAAAACAGTTTTGCTAAAAATAAATACATAGCATGTCTCCCTCCTCCCCCCTGCTGCAAGAGTGCTCACTCTCTATAAGGTAGAAGTGACTGGATGTGCAGGGTTAAGGTAGATCAGTGAACTAGTGACAGCACAGTGAGCAGTGAGGCTTCAGCACTCGCTCTTGTTTGGTAAGAGGCTGACTCAGTTCATACAGGTACACCAAGTAAAGTGCTGCTGACCCAAGATGATTCCCACGTGAGCATCCTTCTCCCTGAGCAACCTACATGAGCACTGGGCTCTCAGAGAATGGAGCAGGAGGCACAACAGCATTTCATATAACTACAGAATTATGTGTAACTGCAGGATAAAGTATAAAGTGACACAACGTTTTGTTTGAGGAAAACAAAGCATACATTTAAGCAAGTGCAGTTTTGACCTGGTAATATTAAGCCATGGTGCTTAACCTCACCAAATACTGTCCACACAAGCACTCTGGGGAAGGGGAGCTATTTGGCATGCTCTGTTTTGCTGTGCTATGTCATATCATAACTGCTCCTGGCCACACCTAGTGCATTAGTCCTCGTGCGGGCTGCAAACACCACCTCATTACTTCTGGCTCCCAGATGAGCAGGGCAGAAAGGGATCAAACTATAGCAGAAACCCATTGGAAGGCAGAAATTCAAGGGACAGCTGCAGAAGAACTAGAGACAAACAGGAACTTTCCGAAGTAGAGCCCATCATCTACCTGGGTAAGCAGCTTATTTCTTTATCCGCTTCTTTTTAGACAAACAGAAATCACATAAAGTCTATAGATAGAAAACCTGAATGCTCTGAACAACAGGAAACCATGCCTGCTTTTAAATTGCAATAGCTCCTTTGATGTATACGTGTGCTTGAGCTTAGACTGAAATGACTGAACTCTTTTGTAAGACCAAAAAGTGAACTCTTTATCACAAAAGCTCTTCAAAAATATTCTAAGTGTCTGAGTGGGAATTCAGTTTACTTTGCTGGCTTTACACTGTTTAGAACAGAAATAATCCTTTCAGGTTAGCTTTACCTTAAGTCTGGTTTTAAATCCCCTTTTATGTGTTCGACCAAGAGTGTGGCTATATTCAACCAGGCATAGTTATGATCAAAATTGAAAAGAATATGTAAATTGGAGAGATGGTAGAATTTTTTACGTGGGTCTTCACAGCCTTAAGTCTTAAGGAGCCAAGAACTTTTGTGAAGAAGTTCAGATTTTGTATGAAACCAACAAATGAGCAATCACTTCTAAAATGATGTGCAAGGATGACTTTAAGATACAGCTAGAAGACAAATTCTAAAGCATCTTACCCCATGTCTTCCATTTAAGGGTTATTTTTAACGTGAGATATAAATATTTGCTTGTGCAAACTTGTATTTAAGCCCCAGTTTTCATCCTTCTTAAACAAAAGGCTCCGTTTGTGCCAGTATCTCCATTAGATGCAATTATATCATTAAATATTAATGGTGGTTTCCTTGGAGGAACTGACCACTTTGATCAGAACACATTGTTGGTAATGCACCATCAGCAACCACTCTGAACATGAAGCTTCCCAGATGCACAGCCACTGACACAGAGGGGAAGATCCCAGGAGCCAGCTGGACTCTGTAAGCGCCTCTCCCCATACCAACACTGCCTGTGTGTGGCTGTGCTTTAATTTGCTTCATTACCAGTCCTGATAGGGAGACACTGATCAGATCCCAAACTCTTTTTCAACACTGCAGCTCAGCAGCCCTGTACAGGGCTCTGAAAAAGCACACACAAGTACAATCTGACAGTGACAACCTCCTAAGAAGTCTGGGTGGACGTTACCCCTCCTGAACGCAGCCATTTCCCCCCACATTAGAGCCACCCCATCAGCTCTGCAGTCTCCTTGCTCAGAAACACTCATCCTGTCCCTTTTCTCAGAGAGCAGGAGGAGCACAGCAGCAGCCAGCCCCAGAGACCCTACCTGCACAGTGCTGGGGAGAGCCATGCCGGACTCCTTCACCATCCACTTCCTGAAGGTGCTGAGGGAGCTGCTGGCCTTCGTGCTCTTCAGTTACACCGTGTTGGTTGGGGCGCTGCTGCTCGCTGGATGGACGACGTACTTCTTGGTACTTAAATGAGCCCTCTCCAAAGAGAACAGGCTCCACCATGCAGCTCATCCTGCGCACCTGCTCATCACATGGAACAGTACCTTCCTCCTGCCAAGTGTTTCGTTTCATTACTGCCTCATCACAGTCTTACTTTCTTATGTAAAACAATAAAGGTTTCCAAAGCATCTACATGCATGCACTTTACTGATCTCTGTGGCTCTTGTAGCTTCTTTGTGGCTCCTACACATTTGCCCCTGCTCCTCAAAATGTTTAAAAGCCTCCAGGCAGTTTTATCCTGAGATTCCCAGCCCATGCTCTGCCTCAAGAGCACAGCAGCCTGCCAAACACAGCGGATGGACAGGAGGGATGCAACACAACTCAAACATGACCAATATCTCATAGGAACAAGTCCTGCCTTGTCCAACTCTGCCTCATTAAGGGTGTGAAGGCTGAGATACAGAAATTACTTGTAATTATTTTTAGATGTTCTGGAAAAAGACTATCTCCAATCAGCCCAAGGTTTCCCTCTTCCTGCAGTTTTAGGAGACGTATTTCATAGGGGGCACCAAGACCACGTTATCCACAGGCTTATTATTTGGTGCTCTCAAGTGTGCTATGCTTTTCAGCAAATGCTTAAAACACAGAATTAGCTGAAAGATGTGCCTGTGATGCAGCACTGCTTGAAAGTAAACCGCACAGAATGAATTGTAACAGAGAACAGACTCTCTGCTATAAATAGAGTAGGTTCGATTGACCAAGGCTTTCATGTGGAACTATATAGGAAACCTTTGGTGGAGGAGCTGGGGATTATCACCGAGAAGCTGCGGATTATCACTAGTGTGGAACAAGCCGGAAGCAAAGCAGCATTTTATACACTTGTAAAACAAAGACAAACTGAAGCAGGGGGGTGTGGAGCAGAACCTGTGTAAGCCGGTCCGAGCGACAGCAGCCATCACTGATGACCTGACACAGCTGCGGGCTGGTCCCCGCTAGGCCGGGCCGGCCCCTCAGGTGTCCCTGAGCACCGGGACACCAAGGAGCTGCCCCTGCGCGGCCGGCGCTGAGCCCCCAGCACCATTTGTGCTCCCCAGGGCCCGTCCCCGGGCAGGCACCGCTCCCTGCGGGCCGCAGATACCGGACACTCGATGGCCCAGGCCCGGTCCCACCGCCCTCACAGCCCCACGCGCCCCAACTCCGCGCGTGCGTCACGCCGTGGAAAACCAGCCCCGCCCCGCCGCTGCGCGCTGACGTCACTTCCCACGCCCCGCCCAGTCCCAAGATGGCGGCGGGCAGCCGGTGGCTCAGGAGCTGCTGCTCCCTGCTCAGGTACCGGTTCTGCGGGGCGGGGGCTCTTCGGTGGGGCCCAGGCGGGTGTTCAACGGGCTCCGCCGATCAGCGCCCCTTGTGACTCGCTTCAAACCAGGCTGGAGCTGCGGCCTGTGCCACAGAGAGTCGCCTCATGCGTGTCCAGCTGCCACAGCGCGGCTGGAGGAGCACAGGTTGTGGTTTCCACACAGCGCTTGCCTCTGAGGGAATGGAGGTTAAGAGCCCGCAGCGTAAAGGAGCACACCAGAACAGCAGCAGAAGCCTCATGGCTGAGGATGCTCCTCTGCTCGAGTATTTCAGAGATAGGCACTGACCCCACAGGCTAATGCACGACGTTGGATGTCAGTGAAATTGACCACAGGAGGCCCTGAGGGCACTGGGCTGCAGCAAACTATTACCAGCCGTACCGCTCACCTGCGTGTACCTTATACCGCTTTTTAACTTGCTTTGCAGTATTATGTAATATTAGCAGTGTGGTGGTACCACATAAGATACATTTGCGCTCTCGAAGGATTAATAATGTGCTAGTTACTGTGCTTGTATCTTTTCTTGCGCTTATAACTAAGTAATGTAACAGAATTTAAACCAAACTTACTCATTCACTGTTACATAGCTGCATTGTGGAAGCTCAGGAGAGAATAGGGCACCCAGGACAGCTTTTAAGTGTTCCCTCCCTTTCCAATACCTATTGTCCATTGCACACTGGTTACTTCTTGTGCTTACCTTTGCTTCTTGCATTTCCAGACGAAGCTTCCCTGCTGTGGCCAGTGTCAGGAGGCGCTGCTTCTCAGGCGTGAGCAGCCGATGGCACCAAGTGGTGGGAGTGGGGCTGGGAGTGTCCTTGTGCGCTGTCCCCGTTGTGGAGGTAAGGTCCCGGCAGTGGTGTGTGCAGAGCCTGCTCATTACAAACAGTTATACACTCAAAAACACTCACTTAACATTTTACAAAATGCAGTTTACTTGCCCTTGGAATTGTGTTCCTGCTTGGGGATGACAGGTGTTTAAGATGTGGTTGTTAAGGAAAAGAAATGAGGAAGTAACACTGTGTAAAAATAGTTGTCTTGTTTTACAGTGGAAAAACACCAGCAAGAAGTGGGCTGTCCAACCTCGTAACTAACAGTGCTGCTTTTCCTTATCACTACTTATTGCAGCCATATAAAAGTCAGGGTAAAAGATCATGCAGATATCTTTGTCTTTCAGCAACAGAATGTGGTTTCTCTCAGCAACGATGCCTTGATTAGAAGAGCAGTTTCCTTGGTCACAGACAGCACTTCTACACTCCTCTCTCAAACAACATACGCGCTGATTGAAGCATTGACAGAGTATACAAAGGTAAGCGGAGATATCGTGTGCTATGCTAGCAGGTCAGCACTGGAAATAGTGAACTATTTGACATGAACTACACCCATTAAACCATACTTGGAATGGACTTTGGCTTTTTTATTATTTTTAATAACAGGTGTGGGGGTTGGAAGAGGTCAGATCTCCATGAAACAGTGGAGTAGGGCTGCCTGTGCTGCTACACCAAACACAGAAGTTATCTTTAGCTTTATTAGATTGTTCCTTTGAGTCTGAACTTAAGCCAGAATGCCTCATGTCTCAGAACTGGGGTTAAAGAAAGTCACAACAGGTATTGGTTACCTGCGTACCGAGTAAGTAGGATGCACCACCCTGTATTCTTAGGTATTTTATTTACCTTCTGTGCCCATTTCTAAGCCTATAAACTTGAGTTTCATCAGAAGAATGGGGTGAGCCATATTTAAGTCTGAAATAAGAAGACAGAGTTTTCATTTTACAAATAAGTGCCAATTTGAGTAAAATATTTGCATTCCAGTTTATCTCCTTGTTAGTATGGCAAGCATATAAAGAGATGTTGAGCACAGCAGTGCTGTGAGCAGACAGCAAATGCTGTCAGTGCCCCCAAAACTGCAGTGGGTTCAGAACAAAGCACCTTTGGAAGCATTCAGCAGTTGTACTAATATCAGTTAACACAGAGACAACATCAGAGATGCACAGATAATGATGTAACTGAAATGATTCCTTTGCAGGCAATTTATACACTGGTGTCTCTCTACAAGCAATATGCAAACCTTCTTGGGAAGATGAATTCAGAAGAGGTGGATGCAGTTTGGCAGGTGGTGATAGGAGCCAGAGTTGATGTAAGCGTCTCCCTTCAGGCACCAACCTGCCTCGTAAAACTCTGCTCAGAAACTCCTCTCACTTGCTCACCTTTTCAGGAAGGTGCTATTTGGAAGAGCATTCAGATACTGTTATATCTGGTTAAGTAACACTTTGTTTTACTCCTAGGTGAGAACAAAGCAGGAGGAATACCTAAGGCTGGAATCCAGCTGGATGACAGCGTTACGTCTTTCAGAGATGGCAGCAGAAGCTGCGTATCAGTCAGGTAATACTGAGGATGTTTTTCCCCTTCACATTTAGGCAGCATTTCTTGCATGAGAATGGAGTTGAGAGACCCAGAATATCTGCTCAGTTCACATAGCAATTTACACCTAATGCCTGGTTTTTAGAGATGCTGAGAACTTCTGTTATTTTATTGGCTACAGATCTAGTAGATGAGTTTTGAGAACTAGGCATGGAAACTCCACATGTGGTTTAGATCAAGACCAGCCATGCCAGAAAAATGTTTCAGGGAAGCATTTAGTAATTTCTAAATGCAGTGGTTCAAATATAGCCACAGAAACAAGGCTACCTAGGAGGGTCCAGCAGATCTTTCCAGATGGACTTGCTTCTATTAAAGAGTGGGAATATTTGCCTTTCACTCAGGAAAGAGATTCATTTTGGTCTTTTCTCCCTGGATACACCCTTTCACAAAAAGTTTAGGACTTGATAGCTCCAAGATTGAGTTACGGGTTGGCTTATGGTAAATCAGCAAAGTTACCGGAGTGGAGAAGGGGAGAAAAGCGATGAACAAACAGGGACACCATGACTCTGTCAGGGCCTGGAAAACACTCAGAGTCTGTCAGGAGAAGAAGGCATTCTGAGTTCAGCAGTGCCACAGATATTGTCACTGCTGGTAGGTGCTTGGACAAGGACTGCAGGTTCCTGGCACACAATGGCTGGGTTTAGTTCTACCACCCACTACCACAAGCTGATTGCTCTGATCAGACACTGGCTGTAATCCCCTTGGGTGGGAAGAGTTCAGGGGGGCAAAAAATAATCTCAAAGCAGGCAAATTGCAGTTGAAGGTAAATGAACAGCAAATGCATTTAGCATTCATAGAGCCCAAGAGCCATCAAAACACTTAACAAAGCAGGTGTTAATTGTAGACTGTAAGTATCTTAATTGAAGGTTTGCTGAGTGTTCCTCTGTATTTAAATCATTACCTCAGGTGCAGACCAAGCCTCGGTATCAGCCCGCAGCCACATTCAGCTGGTGAAATCACAGGTACAAGAGGTGCGAATGCTGTCCCAGAAAGCAGAGACCAAATTAGCTGAAGCTCAAACAGAAGAGCTCATCAAAGCTCAAGGAGAGGATTCTTCATTGACAGAGGGTATTTTAGGAAGCTCAGAGGCAGGTGAGGACCCTTACCTGCGGGAGGACTGAAGAGAATTCAGATGTCACCTCGGAGCATGTGAGAGTCAATCACAGATTGAAGGGTCCCAAACTTTTCAGTGTAGGATAGTGGGAAACTGCTGGAATAAGCCTGTGATTCCATTTTTCAAACAGGATTGCTTTACAAATCAGGTCAAGTTCCAAGTATCTGAAAGGCCTCGATCTTGTTTGTAGTTTACCATGTTTGTAATACTCATGGATTCAGTTATTTAAATGTTTAACTATGCAAATGTGAAGACTGCTATCAAGGATAGCTGGTTGTTATAGTGTCTCTGCTGGGAGGTTCCTACCACTCGTGATATGTTTGTGACAGCTCTCTTAACTTAGAGGCTAACTGGGTATCAGCCAAAGATGTATTTAAAAGTCACTATTTTTAATTTGTGAATGATGTCTGTTAGGAGGTACCTTTATTAAACTGTGCAAAAGCATTTTGTTGTGCGTGTGCTTATTTGGATAAGAGATTAAAGCACTGTTTTCAATTGGAACTGTAACAGAGCTGAGTGACAGCCTCACTACATTACACTAATTGCAATCAGGGGAAATCTGCTGCAGCCCTGTGGAGTTCCTCAGGTTGCTCTTAGTTCTGCAGCTCAGTGCAGCAACTGCTTCCACCCAGGAGTCACTGCTTGGAACACAGCTGCCTCCTCCAGGAAGCAAAGGGAGAGTTGACTTTCAAGACCCTGTGGTTATTAAACAAAGTTGTCGTGGCAACTGCTGTGTACTTCTTTACAGAGCAGTGAGCAAAAGCCAGTTTTGCATGGTTGAATGCTTTCCAGCACAAGTCTCAGGAAAATAATTCTTTCCTTTTGCAAGCCTAATGTTTTAGTGCAGGCTTCAAAACCACAGGTGCCTTTCACTACGCTCATTTTCTAACCTGACAGCTGAATGTGAAATTTGCAATATGAACTGTATAGACAATAGAAACTTAGGGCTGAGATGGATTCTTGGAACAGCATCCACTAGGACTTCATCACTGCTGAGTTGAGTCAGTTAATGCCCATTCACCAGGTTTTGTAAGAAAACACACATTAATCAGGTTTTTCACTAGGAATTAGCATCTCATGCACTACACCTGTGTCAAGGTTGCTGTTACTAAACCCAGTTGTGCTTGACGCAGGTGTAGCATAAGCTTTTCTATACGTGTCTCATTTTGCCTTATCTTTGAACAAATGCAGTCTCAGTTGTACAATGCTGCACATTTATAGATGAAGTAGTAAAGGAATTAAACTCACCACCTTTCTTTGTTCCTGCTCCTAGATGGATGCTGCTGTGCCCAAGGAGAATGGCACAGTCCAGAATACAAGCTCACATGAAGATGCCAGTGTCTGTTGTGCTGGTAGTCAGGAGGTGCTAAACACAGCTTTGGGCCAAAGCACTAGATAAAACCCCACTAGGAGGAGAAGATTATTTGCAGCAGGGGCACAACCACACACTCAAGAGCCAAAGGCAACTCCAGGTCAGCCTCTAACCACAGCTACTCAATTTGTGACACCCTGCAGTTGAAGAATGGCTGCCAAGCCACTGACCCAAACACATGTACAAGTTGTGTTCCTCTCAGGATGCCACAGTAACTGCACAGATGCTTGCATGGCATAGATATGGTTTAGTACAGATGAGCACTGCTACAGGAGTCTGCAAAGCAACTCTCTCCCTTTCAGGGCATGTTCCCAGCCCCCTGTTGCCCCACTTGTTTGACTGTACTCCTCACTCTTACTTCCCAAGACACAGGCTGGAAAGTAAGATGTCCCACACACATCAAACCTTCAGATGTGACAGGAATCAGTTCAGTCAAGCCAAAATAGGCCTGAGGAGCACAAGGTGGCTTCACACTGCCTCCAAAACAGGGTGGAAAGAGTCCCACGCTTAATTAGGAAGCTAGAGTTGCCTGCTGTGGGTTAGCCCATACAGCTAAGCCCACAACAGACATGACATCATGCTCTACATTATGTTACTGAGTTTGCATTTGGTATCAGGGAGTGGATCAGAAAGATGCTGCTGCAGCAGTTTGGAGGGTACCACGGTACCCATTCTCCCCAGCCTCTTCTCTGCAACAATCAGCAGTGCCCATAAACTTGGGCTTGCTGCTGATACTCAGCCTTGTTTACAAGCCAACATCTTCTGAAACTACATGCAGCCAGTTTCTCAGGTACAACTCATACAGCTATTAATCCTTCTTAGGGCTGCAGTGAGAAGACACAGCAGCAGACCACACAGAGGATGGCCACACACAGGCTCACCCCTTGGAAGAGCATTTTCAAGCAAACACATCTGGCACAGAAACAGCTTGTGTGAGAGTGGCAACTCCTGCCATGGGAGGCTGGGTTGTGCCATAGGGCTGAGCCAGAACTACAGCTGGTGCTTTAGAAAGCCAAGGCAGCAAGAAGTGCCAGGAGTCCCTCATCCCAAGGTCACACACACAAGGCTCTGCTATAAAGCAGCACAGGCAGCCTGCCCGGAGAGCACGTCGCATCTCTGCTCTCCAGATACCCTTGGTCTCTCTGTAGCACAGGCAAGGACCTGGAAGCACTTTCCAGGCACCTCTGAAAGCTCCAGCTCACATCTGGTGGCAGTGAGCACAGGACAGCTGGCACCAGAAACAGCAGTGACAACAGCACAACACAAATTGCTCTAATTTGGGTAATCGCACACTTCCTCTCCACCTGCTGCCTTTATCACAGAATCACATGCTGGTTTGGGCTAGAAGGGACCTCAAAGACCATCCAGTCCCTGCCACAGATACCTTCCACATAACCAGGTTGCTCAAAAGTCCAGGCTGCTTCCTGCTCACAGCAGCTTCAGATCTAGCAGCTACACACTCTGAAGCCAATAAACCTCACAGAAGTTTCACCGAATCTAAGTTTAATACTTGATCTTTCCTCAAATCAGTGATTCTAACACAGAGATCAATCACTTCAGTGTCAATGCATCTTATCTGGACAGGGCAGCTGTGCACAGGAAAGAAAGCAGCAAGTATCCATTTCCACAGAACCTCATCCTCTTTAGTAGCAATGATTCTTTAATGCAAAGCCCCAGCACAGGATCTCAGCCCTCTCTGGCTTTTGGTGCTCCTTGTTTTCAGGAGACCCATGAATACTCCTAAGAAAACACTTTTCAAAGCTGTCTTTTATTTATACCCAACATCACAACAACACAAATAACACCTCCCATACCACATGGAAAGCTACAGCCACTCTACCTACCACTTTGATTATTCAAGACATATTACTCCTCTCAGACCCAATCAGAAAGTGTTTGTGCAAAAGCTTCCAGTGCAAGTAAAAATTAACTTCTGTAAAATCCAAAGGGCTTGAGTGGGAGCCCAGTCAGTGCCTTGGATTACCCTGCTGTGGAATCTGTCTTTAAGGCTTTTTCTTCCTCACTCCACTCCCTCTCTTCTTCTGTCCCATAGGACCTTTGGGATTGCTGGCCTGGGACAGCAGCAGACCTAGCAGCACACACTGACCTTTCTTCCACTCCTTCAGGTCATTTCAAGTGCTGTGTCACCCATTAGCCACCACAAACTTCCCAACAGGAAGATGATATGTGGCCAGCCACAGGTGTTGAGAAACCTCCATAGCAGGTGGCCACTCACTCACGTCCCTGTGGCAATTGTGACTTTTCCCAGCTCCAGTCTGGCTGGGAGAAACCAAGCAGAGCCCCTGCTCCACGTCCCACCAATCTACCAGCCCCATCCCTCCCCACCATGTGTTCAACTGCTCCTGTAACCCACCGACAGAAGACGTCCTGCAGACAAACTCCATGGCTCAAGTACAGTCTGTTAGTCAAGGACACATCTCTACCACAACCTGAATTTTAGTTTAAGTACCCTGTATTTGTCACCAGTCACACTCCTGCTGTGCTCAATCGGTAGTTTCATTTCCAATCCCTTCCATAGTTGTGTGTTAAGGACACCGCACACCTGATGCTCTTGTCCTTTACCAGCGTCCACATGATCCACATGTCAGTTGGGTTTAGTTTGTGCACAACCATCAGTCCTTTGTAAAAGCATGGATCAAAAGGACTGAAAGGTCTCTGGATCCCAAAAGTCTTAAAGCCAGCGTGGTTCTTTGGGATCACTGCCATCTTTGCCAGGCACATTCCCACAAATACGTCATCTATTGGGAAGAGCTCCGTGTCCTCTGCTGTGCTCCGGAGACGGCGCACTGTCTCCCTAGACATGACATAGCCCCCTCCACCCGCATAGAGAGGATAAAAGGAGGCTGTGTACATGGACTCAGGAATAAAGTATTTGACCTTGCTGTTCCTGATGGGACGGGCGTTGGCAATCACATCCCCAACAAAGAGATCCTGTTCAGGGTCCAATTCATGCAGGAACTCAACAATGTTGTAAGTGTTGACAAAGACATCATCATCACCCTTCAGCACAAACCTGGCGTGCAGGCAGTCCTCCACGAACCAGCGGAGGAAATGCAGCTCCTTAAGGGTCAAGTTGTAGAAGCTGTCAATAAAATCCCACTGCAAGATGTCATCAAACTCCTGGCTCTCATAAGCCAGCAGCTGGTGCAGGGGCTTTTGTACCTGGCTTTTGGCCTCTGAGCGCCCTAGCAGGAATACCAGCCTGACACGCTTGCCACCAATGGAGATCTCCTTCCCCCATGTGTTCCTAATCGCCACCCGCCGGTCCACGTTGATCGGGGAAGACTTGATGGCCAGCAAGAGGAACACTTCTTTGCTACACCTGGAAGGCTTCCGCAGGATCGAGAAGTCCCGGCAGTGCTTGTACGTTAAGAAGATGCGGTGAGACTCCGGGAGGGTAAGAGAAGAATTGTCAAGGGTCAGGTTTGGCAAACACCCATTGCGCAGAAGCACAGAGTGGGGTTTGTGAGTTGCTACAACCTCTTCCTGGTCCTCTGACGACGCTGACAGCTTTGCCTCTTTCTTCAAGTAAAGAAAATACACCAGCAGCGTGATTGAGAAGGTGTAGAGCACGAAGGACTTCATCCTGGCGCCCATGGTGCAGAACGCAGCCCCTGCGCGGCACGCACAGACAAGCCGTTATCAATGAACCCTTACACTCACTTCCCGCTTGCTCCCGCCGCTCGGAGGGACGCGCTCCGGGCTGGTTTCAGGTCTCTCCAAGCGCTGCCGAGAAGCACGGGATCGCTGCGGCCGCTCTGGAGCACCGGGACCGAGACCGGGACTGGGACTGGGACCGGGACCGGGACCGGGACCCGCTCGGCTCGGAGCCCGGCGCTGCTCCTGCGGAGCTGCCGCTGCCGCCGATACTCACCGGGAGCCGCTGCCGCGCCCGCATCTCGCCGGGAGCCCCGCCCCGCTCCGGCCCGCCCCCGGGAGGGATGGGCCGGGCACTGAGCACCGAGCACTGAGCACCATGCACTGAGCACCGGGCACCGAGCACTGAGCACCATGCACTGAGCACCGGGCACTTAGCACCATGCACATGGCACACCCTGCATCCATTGTACACCTCGTATTGAGCAACCACCCACTGCACTGCACACCCTGCACTGCACAGCCCACACTGAATAACCATCCATTGCACCCCAAGGACTAATAACACCCTGCACTGATCAACCACCATTACGCACCCTGCAGTGCACACACTGCGCTGAACAACCACTGAATAACCCTGCATTGCACACTCACCTATTGCACACACCCCCACTTCACCCCCGTCCTACATCCCTCACATTGCACACCCACCCTACACACAGCACATTGTACACCCTACCCCACACACCACGCACCAGCCCCTGCACTCTGCAGCTTCCTTGCAGAAGCTCAGCAGCAGCCTCAGACAACCACAGACAACCACAACCCCGTGGGTATCTCCCGGCTCTGGCAATTCAGCTAAACCAGGCTCCACGTGCCATCCCCACAGGGTTTATTTCCCACTCACTCTTCCGCTGCTGACACATCACTGGGTGCTCCCCACTGCTGTGGCCACGCTCTCCTGGCTCTGAGTACCAGCTGCAGGGGGCCACCGAAGCAGCTGCATCTGGAATTGAACCGTCAGTGGCACTGGCTGCAGCCCTTGACCCTCCTCCAGTACACTGGAGCCTTTCTTATTGATTTTTCCTGTGGAAAGATGTAAATCTGTCACTGTCTTGACTGAGTAAATCACCCTAAAATCAGCAGTGCACAGCAGGGAATGCCCCTGCACTGACTTCTGGGCCTTGGGGGAAAATCTATTTGAATATGGCTTTGCGTAAGAAGCCCAAAATGCATCTTTAAGCAGCAATTGATCAGGTGCAATCTTGCTTTTTTGTTGTTAAATTCCACTATAATTCCTAGGAAATAAGATGCAAAAATAAATCATTTCAATGACCCTGGAAAATCAAGCGCAGGATAAAATGAGACCCACATGAGATTACTTCCGAAGACACGCTTCAATGTCCGGGCATATTGTTCGCTTGAGACAAAGCTTGCTGCCTTTCCTCTTTGAGCTGCCTGGAAGAGATCCCAATTCCTCTGAGAGGACTTATTATTTGTGTGCATTTACTGCCTGAGGGATGCAAATCAGCCCCAGCTCCCGGCTGTGAGTGCTGGTCCTTATGCAGCCTGGTCGGATGCGTGGCCACAGCAGAGCGAGGGCTGGGACCCAGCCCCAGTGCCCCAAAGCGTAACCATGGCCACAGATCCAAGGTGGTCTGTGGTACCCAGGTGATGAGCAAGTGCCAAACGGTGCAGTGTGGTGACTCACGGAGCAGTGAGGGCTCCCCAGCCACAACTGGGGTGTCACAGTGACAGCACAGTGCACACTGTGGGATGCTGCTGGCACCGGGTGTCACAAGCTGGGGGAGGCAGATGGCTTTTAGGCACTGTCTGAAATAGTACTCAGTGGCCGTGCTGCAGCCAGCCTCCCCCTGCACAGGCATAAGTGGACACCAAATTAAGCATGAGTCTCTAATCACTCTGGGTTTCCTGTGTCAGCAGCAGCTTTCTCTGCACCCAACACCACCCCCAGCCTCACAACCCCTGAAGCAAAGGTTTGGTCTCGATCAGGCTGAAGGAAAGATCTGAAGACCTCCTGCATGCACACTGACCACAGGCACTGGGGATGGAAAGGAAGTAGAAAACACCACTGCTAAACTTCAGCTGTTTGACAGCTTCCTATCAGACATTGCAAATACACATTTTCTTATGGGAAACAATAATTTAGAGTATTATTGTCTTTTCAGGTTGCTGGGGAGCCCATCAGGATTCCTTGAGCACAGACACAGTCTAGGACTGCAGATGCCCCCCAAAGATGGGTAACAGGGCACAGAAAAGCAGCCTGGGGCTTTGGGGAAAGGGTTAATTTTACCTTAAATTAGCAACTAAATCTGATGCCAGAGGAGGGGGACACAGGAGGCCTGACCATCTCCATGCTCTCCTTGACCCATGAGCAGCTTTTCACCATCGCCCTCCCCCACTTCCTCCTGCTCTTGCATTAGCCCTCTGATGTGCTGGCACTGCTATTTTTGTAGTCAAAACAAGATTGCTGGAAAAATAACCTGCAAGAGGCAGGGTGAGGTTTGTCTCCACAGATTAAGCAACGCTCCTGGCTGAGCAGATGCTGAGCTCTGCAGCGAGGAGGCAGGGGACACCCCTCAAGGGTCAGGGTGGTCCTTTCATGGGTGACAGCAGACTGGGGTCTGCTCCCAGCCCCACCATGGGGCAACCTTGTGCTTCTCTGTGCATCTCATCTCTAAACCAGAAAGAACAGTAATCCCCTCTGCAAAGTGTTGTGAGATGTGAGTTGGAAATGGATGAGGACCTTATTATGCATCCCAGACAGCACTGGCCCCAGCTGCCCGAGCCAGCCCACACCACCAGCCACATTTGGCAGCCAACACAGCAAGCACCACATCTCTCACCCAAGAATCTACTTTGCCCTTCTCCCCTGGCTCTCAGAGCCTGTAGGTGTGTGTTGCTCCGGGACAGTTGCTCAGACTTGGATTCAACATGTTCGGGTGTGTGTCAAACCTTACAGCCCCACAGTCAATAAATGCGTTCATATTCCAGAGGTCAGGATGTGAGTAAGCGCCCTGCTCACAGAGCTGGCAGGGTGCTGGGACCAGCCTCTGGGCTGGGCACTGCTGCTGTTTGCTCTCACACTCACCACCCTCTGCCCAGCCAGCCCCAGTCTCTGTCACCTTTGGCAGACGTTGAAGCTTTCTGCTTGGTCTGACTTTTACTCTGTGCTTTTGGGGTTTTGCTCTTGTCTTTGCCTTTCTTCTTGCCCTGTGGAGAGAGCTGTTTCCATAGTTAGGCTGTGATGAAACTCACTGCCTGCATTCAGCCCTGTGACTGCTATCACTATCTGGGTTTGGTCACAGGGATTTAAAGGGTGGAGGAAAGAGGTGAGGGGAAGCAGAAGCACAGCAGAGGGGATGCTCAGAGAAGAGAATCCAAGAAACAGAAAGTGTGAGTTGGTGTGTGCTGCCATGCTGGGAAGCATCAGAGGAAGCATGAGGGGTAGCTTTCATATTCTCAAGTGGAAAAATAAACTCACCTATTTTCCTAGGCCCAGAAAAAGTAGCAGTACTTACTGCTAATATCAACACTAAGTAAGCATACCAGCATCAACAGATGGTGCCCAAGCAGGGCTACTTCAGTCCCAATTTATGGAGAGGAGAACTGAGGGATGCATGGGAGGGATGCCCAGGCCAGGACATGCTGAACCCCAGCCTGCAGCACTGCCAGTCCCTGGCAGCTCTGCCTCGTGCCCCAGAACATGTTCCTTACCTCCACACTTGGTGGCTGCAACGGTTTTTCAGTGACCAGGATCCCAAAGTCACACAGAGCTGTCACCAGGTCCCCAGTGGCCAGCAGAGCCTCCAGGGTCACCTTCCTGGTGCCCAGGGTCGTCCGAATGGGAGGGTCACTGTGGAGTTCACAGGACTTCTTTTTCTGCTTGTCCTTGCGTGCAGGACCCTGCAGGGCACCAGCACAGGGACAAGCCTCAGTGGAGGGTCGGGGACCCTTTATCAGACAGCAAACAATCCCAGCCCAGCCCCTTGCCCATCACTGCAACCAGACCAAGATGTAGAACTGCTGCTGCCTTCCTCCCACAGCAAGGGGGTACTTTGGTGAGAGGTCTGGGACGGAATGGAGGTCCTGACACACTAAACTGATCCAGGAGAAGGGTCCTTGTTCCCCCATCAGTGTTTTTGCAACTTAGATGTTATTTGGGCATCGTGCTCTCCCAGCACCTACCTTGGCACCATCCTTCTGCTGCCTCCGTCCTGCCTTCTTACTTCTGTCTATGTTTTCCTCTGGATCAGCTTCAACAGGCCATGAGAGCACCTGCCCAGAGAGCGGAGCTGGTGCCTTAGGGCTGGGACACCAGAGGACCCTGGCCCAGGGCCACTGGCATCCCAGGCTGCATCCCAGAGAGAACACACCACCACTGCTGAGCCTCCCAGTAGCTCCTTCCCCTTTCATTCAGCTCTGCCACACACTCACCTTCTCCTCCACAACAGAGACAATTGTTCCAGACACCAGGTAGGACTTCAGCCCCATTAAGTCCTTAACAATATGCTCCTTCCTATAGCTGTAGTCAATGGTATCTTCCCAGGGCTTTCCAGGGGTGACAAACACATTTGCTGTGCAGGGACACAAAAAAACTCTGAGAAACCTCTCCTTCCTGAGGACAGAAGGACTCTCAGGACGTGACTGGTGTCAATTCATTATCCATCAGTCCCAATAACATCCCAGCTGCAACCAACACTATAAGGGACATCCTGATGCCAGGAAGAGCCTGAGCAGTGGGGCAGGAGACTTAGAATTCCTCCTTACCAGAACTGGCCTTGGGCTCCTCTGTGGCTGCAGGGTCCTGCTGGTTCTTTGTTTCTCCTGTGTCCTGAGCAGAGCTGTCCACATCCAAGGTGGCCCCTTCGAGACTCTCATGGATTTTTGTTACCTGGAACAGAGGGGGATCTCTTGGAAGCATGTCCAGTTGTGTTCACATAAGGACCAGGTAGCAGAGCTCTGCATCTGGGAGGCGAAGTCCCCCTTTGCTGTGACCTGCCACTGCCTGCTGCTTTCAGGTGTTCTATTAAGCACAAACCTCAGTGCTGCTGCCATTGTCAAGCTCTTCTCCCTCCACAAACTCATATGTCACGCAGTAGCTATAGGTGATCACTGGAAAGTCATCTGCCAGCTGCTGAAGAGTGCTGGGATCAGGGACTCCTTTCATGGCCCCAACACCCACAACCACTCGTGCTTCACTCCTCATCAGCTCTAAAGGGAAAGACAATCTTGCTATGAAGCTGCAGTGTGCTCCTTCCAGAGTGAGGACAGTACACAGCAAGGTGAAATCACCGTCGGAAATCAGGCAAGGATGTGTCCCACCACCTGGCATCCCTCTCTGCCACCCTGTGCTAACGCTGTGACAAGCCACTGCCACGTGGGGTCACTCCAAAGCCACACAAACATCTCCTGCCTCGGCTGCTTTGCCTCCCTGGCTAACGCTTCGGACTCCAAACAGCACATCTAGCACATAAACTCGTTAAGTAGGGGGCAACAAGAGGGGTTTCCTATCCCCGGGGTGCCCCCTGCTCTCATCCCAGTTGAGGATGTGCCGCGCTGCAGAGGTGGCACTGGCTTTCGTGGACAGTGCAGCACCCATGTGAGCATCTGCCCCAGGGGAGATGTTCCTCTTTCAGCAGCTGAAAAGGAAAAGAGTCTGAAACCAGACAGTGTCTAGGAAACAAAGATGAGGACAGACCATGGCACCAAACCGGTGCTGGGACTAGGCTGTTCTTGCAATCTTTGCACCTGACTAAGACTAAAACCACTTTGAGTGTAATTACACTGCTGCAGGGTCCTCTGCCTGTCTCCCCACTTGTACTAGTGGGGTAAAAAAGCACAGAGAAAGATCTTCATTTGAGGAGAGGCAAGAAGGAAGTCAATACTGGATCCAGTGCTTGTCCTGAGGACTCCTAGCTCAACCATGACAAAATCACCTCCCAGAACACGGAGGCAGCACAGAGAAGTTAAAGGGTGCAGACTGACCTGGATGACTTGCCAAACCAAGGAACTGGTGCCTCTCATCAAATCCTACATGGATGTCATCGAGGATGGAGAGCTTGGGCAGGCTGTCCACAAGGAAGCCTCTGTAAGTGGGAATGAGAGCCAGTGGGTTCCCCTTGAGCACCAGGATGCGGAGCTTCTCCAGACTGGACAGCTGGGAGACCAGCCCCAGAAGATCTGTTAAGTTGTTAAAGCTCAGGTCCAGGGATACAAGATTTGGCCTAAGGAGAGAACCCAGAGAAGAAGGTTAAGTAAAGAGCATCCAGAGAGCTGCTATCCTGGGGCAAAAAAGAAACAAAAACTGTTTCCCCAGCACAAACTGGGTCCTACTGGGGAATCCAGTGGTACAATCTCAAGAGGCCAATGCCAAATTCCTTAGCCATATGGTCCATTGTCAGTCTGCCCCACAACTCAAACCCATGTTTCTTTAGCATCCATGAACCACCTCACTGCATCATTTGGTGATGCAGCCTAAGCTTCAGATCCTTTCCAAGGCAGACTCCCAGCAGGGGCTTTGGGAAGGGCATGGAAAAAGTAAGCTGCCCAGGGACATGGGAACTGCAGTGGGCAGGGTGTCAAAACAGTTCCCCAGGTGATCTCCCTCTTCCACACCTTGGCCTTTCAGGAGCTCACATTCAGCCTATGGCATTACCAGAAGGCTGCAGTGAGGTACTTGTCCTGCAAAGGTCCACACAGCCTGTTGTATCCCAGCCCCAAGTGCTGAAGCTCTGGAGGAGGCTGAGCACACAGGTCCTGCAGATCAGCCACAGCATTGCAGCAGAGCTCCAGAACCTGTCCAAGACAGAGAGAACAAGAAACACCCTTCGCAATGAACTGTTCCTGACATTCCCCCAAGCTCTTCAGCTTGCATTGTGTTCCCAGATGGGACCTCCTTCCTGATCCTGCCATCACAAGGGATTGCTTGCTCACCTTCAGATTCCGGGGCAGGTTGGCTGAGGTTACTCTACTGATGTGGTTGGCACTAAGGATGAGCTCCTCCAGCTGCTGTAACTGCAACAGACCTGCATCAACCTCCTCCACCTGCAAAGAGCTGGGTTTGGCCAACATGACACGTGTACCATGGATTAGTGCAATACGCTCAGGATGGGGCAGTAGCTGTACTCCAGCAGCAATAGTGGCAACTAGGGAGTCCCAGGGATGGGGAAGGTGTCTTCTTTCCTCCCAACAGGAAGATGTGGTTTCCTAGGCAGGAGATGGGTGGCTTTACAGGCACCAGCAGCTACACTTACTCCCTTGTCAACGATCCGCAGGGACCTGAGGACCTCGAAGACGTTGGAGCCACGGACGAGCTCGGGCTCCAGCACGGCCACTTCCCGCAGGAGCTGGTCCTGGGGGCTGCAGCCCGGTGGCAGGGCCCAGGGGCTGTGTCGGTCCTTCAGCAGCTCTATCAGTGCCTCAGGGCTCTCCTCACCCAGTGGTAAATTCTCCTCCTGCCTGGCCGGGTCTGCCCGCAGCCTTGGCTGGCCTCCATGGGAGCTCCTGTGTGCAGCAAAGCGCGACTTGTTCTGCAGGGAGAGAGAGGAGAGGCAGTGACAGCCCTGCACACCACAGACCCCAAATCCACATCCATGGCTGTGGCCCCCCCTGGACCTTACCCAGCTGCCAAAGCCACAGGGGAAGTCCTGCAGAGTCAGGTGCCTCAGGTGCTCCTGAAGAGCAGCCGAGACACTGCAAGGACCAGGCGCTGCCATCCAGCCCCAGCCCAGCACGGAATTCCCTGGCTCAGTGACAAGAGTCCCTGTCGCTAGGAGGTGGCAGGGACGCAGGTGTCCTAGGGACCAAGCCCTGCAGGTGGAGTCAGCCTGGGACAGCACTGAACTCCCCAGGCTGGGAATAAATCCCTGGTTTCCTGGATACCTCCCTGGGTTCTGGGGGTTTCTCCCAGCCTTATGAAGCAATTGCAGGGTATAGCATCAACCCTGTCCCTGGGCCAAGACCTGTGATATGGCATTTGCTATCTCACTTTACATCCTGAGTGTCACTCCTGTTTCAGGGAGGAAGCAGCCAGGTTCTCAGCTGTAAAAATGCTGCTGTTCACTCATGTGGAGGGCACTACCATGACCACAGCAGCACAAGGCCATCGGAAAACCAGGTTCACAGCTAAAAATACCAGCTCCTATGCTAGGAAAAAAGAAGGTGAGCTGCAAGAGCAAAAGCCATAGCTCTGTCCCAGGTCAGACTCAGGTCTCTGCACCCTGAGGTCTGTTTTTTCCAGTGATACATGTTGAGACAATGGCTACAAATTCTGGTTTAGGGAGTCTACAGAGCAGCCTGTGTCAGCAAAACCTCGCCAGATGAATTGCAGATGCTCTGTGGCATCTGGTGGTTACGTGATGGAAAGCTGAACTTCCACTGGGGTTGGGTTTCACAGGAGAGACGCCAATCTGCTCTCTTATCAGCTCAGCAGCTTATCACAGCTGTGTACTGATAGGAAATGATGTGCAGGGATAGTAACATGCCATGAGGTGGAATAGCCCCGCAAACGGCCATCCTTGAGTCAGTAGAAAATGAAGTCAAATCTACAGATCTTTGAAGAAGCATCACCAGTGGTTGAATCGTGTATTGAGGAAAAGTCAAGCTGTAAGAACGCTGCTTCTCCCTCTTGTATCACTGTTACAAGTAACTGGGCTCTACTGCCATTGGTGCTGCATGGAGATGTCCCCTCCTCTTGGAAGAAGAATGGCTGTGATTCCTTGTCTGGTCCTCCCTGGCTGTACCCATCTGAGGCAGCTGGAAGGGGACTGGCAGTGTCCAGTGTACAGTGGTCTCTTGTGTGTGAAAGCTCACGCACTTTCTGCACATCTTACAATGCATTTCACAACTTATCTTCCACACATCTTACAACTCTGCTTTTTTGGTGCTTCCAAACAAGCAACCCTCCAAGATCACCCTTCTACGTGAAAGGAGCCACCTGTACCCGTCCCTGTCTTCATAGAGATGTTCCTATACACCCTGCACAAAGAAACTTCTTTCTCTCTTATTCATCTTTCAATCTCTGACTACTTTCAGGCATCTTTTCAATAGATTTCAGAAAGTATCTTCAGATATCTTTTATGACAGAGGTGAGAAATACAAATGTGTCAAATTTTCACAAATTTTCAATTTTCATACGTGTTTCCTCTGCCCTCCTGTGTGTCCTAAACTATCAGTATTTCCATAGGACATCATCTGATCACAGCCTCGCTCTTAAATCCTAGGAACAACTTCCCTCTGTTTTGGTGTGTATGAGAATTTCCTGCATTTAGCTGCTGGAGAAGGAAAATCACCTCGGGGGAGTTAGAGAGATGGGAAACAGAGATGGGGGAGGTGGGATCCTGGACATCCTCTGCTAGGTTATGTGAGGAGGCCTCACAGACATCCAGCAAAAGGATTTCCATGGTGACCTGGAGACCTGACCATGCCTTGTACACAAGGCCCTCATAGCATTTTCACTCACATTAGCCCACTCTTACGCTAACCCTGCAGGAGAAGGATTCTGACTTTGGGCACCAATAATGTGCTCCAACCATACTCTTATAAAACAACATCCGAGTTTATGTTCTAACTCCTCCATTTTGGAGATCCCAAAGGTTTAGATGGGGTGGCTAAGCCAAGCATCCTGAAGTCCCAACCAGACAGATAATACAGGACACCATCCATGTCAGCTTGAAACTGCATCTAGATCACAATCAGCAAAGACTCATTCGAACCAAGTTTTGATGTAATCTGTCAAAAAAGAAAAAACCCCAAACTATCACCAGCAAAGAAAAAAAACCCATGGGGGAGCCACTGACGCAAACCTCCAGGGTACTTAAATGCAGCTCGGCTGGTCACATCCACAGCACTGCAGGCAACAAACAGCTCGAACGCCAGCGTCCAGCCAGCTTTCAACCAAGTCAGCTGCAATCCAAGCCCACCATGAAATGCCGAGCAGGTGGGTACCATTTAACCTTGCTACTCATCGTAACGTTGCACTGGTTGGTGTTCATCATTAGCTCAGCCACTTCATGTCGATACCTTTAGACATTTAGTGCGCTGCACAAAAGCAGGAAGCTTTGCAAAAATGATGTAGAGGCTCGAGACTGATCATTGTGTTCTTTTCTTGTCTTCCTTCCCTTCTTTATTTGAATGCAGAAATCAACAGGTTTGCAATCTTCCTCTTCTGTTCACTGGTTCCTTTGGGCTCCTTGGCACCAATGGCCACCTCAGAAGGAAGCAAAATTACTACAGGACAGATGCAGAAGCATTTTACTACCCGAATAACAACCTTAGCATCAGTGATAGAAGGGCAAGCAATTGCCTTGTTTAAGAACTACGTAAGTGTACTATTTTGTGTTTGCTGTGTCTTTGTGTGGAAATCTCTTGCATTATTATAAAATACTAGAAAGATCGTCAGAAGAGAAACATTTGGGTTAGAACCTAAAATAGTCTCTTCTCTGTATTCCATACACAAAGGAAGGCATTTACATTGAAGTATTTAAGGGCAGAGTTGGAGCAATGTCTGGAACAGCTGGGGGAAGTCTGGGCAACTTTGCCTCAGCTAACTGCTAGCTTTGATCTTCCAGATGAAGAACATTGCTCCTTCTTGGCTTCCTGAGTCACGCTGGGCTTGAAGCAGGCATCTGTTTTGAGGTGATCACTGGAAACATGGAGAGAATTGCTTTGCTCTTGGGTCTGATCCTAGTACTATAGCAGTCAGAAGCACTTCTGCTGAAAGTCCTGCTTGGAGATGGTACAATGTGCACTGAACCCAAGTGTTAATGCTTCAGACAGATTTCAATTCCTGGGAACACGTTGATACAAATCAACATAAAACACTTCCCCCAAATTCATTCTTGAAATCAAAACCACCTCTGCCGAAACAGATGAAAATATGCTCAGGCCCAAGCACATCTTTGCGTGAGTAGATTTTGCCCATATGGCAAAGGAAAAAAAACAAAGCCAAGCAGGGTATTAAGACAGAAAGTGTTGCACACAGATAGTGTGCAATACTTACTCGATAAAAGGAGCGTAGGTGTTAATACAGCCATTGAACAACAACAAAGAAACCCAAGCATGCACGAACTGAAAGACGGGTGTGATGTGCTCAGACATTCAAACACAAAGCCATTACCAGGAAAGATGCAAACCTAAAGACTAATAATGTCTCTCCTTTTCCTCCCCTACAGAATACGTGTAGCCCTGTGACACCCCAAACTGCAGGCTGGCTCTCTGCTGCCTCCCAAGCCAAAGACATGGTGCAGAAGATACCCTCGTGCCCAGCTTTTGATGCAGATTGCTGCTTTTTCCATGTCTTTTACAACATTTTGCAAGACCTGAGAAGTGACATAGAATTAATCTGCGGTAAGAACTTAACTCAGCTCGTCAATGAAAACATCCGTCAGCTGGAGGTGGCGCTGGCTGAACGAGCTGCCCTTTACACCTGCCAGAACCAGGACCTTCCACAGGTGGATCGTAGCCAGGTCCAGAGGATGAAAATAGCAGACAAGAAGATGTACATCTGGCGGGTTTTCGAGAGATATGAACAGTTTATGCAGAACACAACCAAAATGTACTCTTCATCAGAAATGTAATATACCAGGATGAGGAAACAAGATACTAGACTTGGCTAAATGTGACCTATCAGTAGTGATGTGATCAGTTTGATGCCAGGAACAACAATGATCATGTATTTGCCATTCTACATATTTTAACTCTATAATCTAATTTAATTTAATATGTAAAGGATGAATGTCTTCAGTTATTGATCGTATTTATTATAGAACTATTTATACTGTTTTCTTTGTAACAGCATAGAAAAAGGATGGACTAATGTAAGTCAGGGTGATTTAACTAACCAATACAACATGAACAAACAGACAAGCGTGACTGCAGTCATTTTAATGTTATTTATATTTTTATCTTGCAATTTTACCTCAAAAGTTGTCAGTAGACTGATTTTATGCTTCTAAGTGAACTGCATTTATGCATTCATATAATACATCTATTTTTATACATTTAACAATTATACAGTTTATATATATTTATTCAGATTTTAAACTTTTATATTTTAATACTAAAAGGGATAAATAATATATGTGTTACTTAATATGTGAATGGATTCAGTAATTTTGTCATTATATTTGGGTAGAACTTGGAATTTAATTACAATGAGATTAAATAAAATTATTCTTGTTGGATTCTCTTTTTTTACCATGTAATTCTTCTTTACAATAGTTATTTTGCCTTATAAACCTGGTGTTTTATTAAACAACAAACTGAAGTAGCTGTTTCTGGTTCTAATGTTACAGATGGTAGAAACAGCACATCCTTTCCCATCCATTTTTATTTATAGATGTGAAGTTTTGTTTCTTAAGTTCCTTAAGAAACTAGCGTATCCTTATCCTTGTTTGGATAGACCAGTGGGTAAATTGTTTTCACATCAGCCACCATTTCTGAAGGGTGAATTATTGCTGGGTTAGCTCCGCCACAACCATGACACCGAACCACGGCTGGTTACATACACAGCCATACACACTGGTGTAATGGACCATACACACTGGTCCTGGAGCTGTAACAGGGCAGAGACACTCAAACAGTCGAGGAGCAATAGAAAATGAAAAAAAAATCAGTTAAAAAAATGTAGCATTATTTAGCTATATCTAAAAAATTAATTTTACTTGAAACACCTACTTAAAACACATGCAAAAATTACTCCGCTTTCTGCTGCCATCCCTGTGCTCACTGGTGGTGGTTCACACCAGCACACAGCCCTGTTTATGTTCTGAATATCCAGGGAATTGCAGCTGGCTTGAGCCCCTGTATACCAGCAGTGCTCCTTCTCTCCGAGGCTGTGAAAAGCCCAAGGGGAGCTGGAGTGAGGGATTTTGGCACCAGTTCATCCTCTCTGTTCTCCTTTTAAATCCTCTCAACACATCAGTGCCCAACTCACCCTTCTGCTGGGGTGGTTCTTCAAGATGGTGCCATTAGAGCTGAGGAGCTGTAGCTCTTCCCCTTCTCATTGCTGGAGAACCGGTCCTGTTCAACCCAGACTTCTCCAGGAAAAGTGGTTTCTTGACATCAGCCAAGTCACTGCCAATCCCCAAAATGCAGTCTTGGGAAACTGGAATAATTTTCTAGGACCCCTCCCAAAAAAAACATAGGGACAAAACTCATTGCCAGAGCCAGGGGAAGAATTCCTCTCAAACGGAACCAGTTTCAGATGCCACCATGTCACATAGTGGGGCACAGAAAGGGCAGATCTGAGACTGTTACCCTGGGTTCTGACAGTAACACAAACAGCACAGTTCCTTCGTTAGTGACACATCTTGAATTAAGAGCATGTTTTACTTAACCACCTCTCTGACCTGTCTGAGTCTCGTGCAAGCATGGTGAGTCCAAAGGTGGGTATTTGCTCGTGATGTCTTCTGCATAAGAAAGGTACCTGCCAGTCCTGGGAATCTCAGCGCTGTCCCCATGAGCAGCAGATGCAATAGTAGCTGGGGCATTCTTTCTATCTGCTTAGTTCAGGTCTGCCAAACTTTCCAAGGTCCAAAAAGTGCAATTTCAACCTTAATTTTTATCAATACCTGTAATTTTTAATAGCAATAGCCTTAATTAATCATATTTAATTTAATATTAATAGTATATCTTAATTATATTTAATTATATAGTATATAGATTATATTCTATTAATACAATGTTAGTTACATTTAATATCAATATCCTTAATTTTTAATAGAGGAAGAAGAGTGAATGGAAAAAGATCACTGACTGGCGATGTGCTTATCCCTAAGGCAGAAGCAACATCTGCTGACTTTGTCAGGTAGTGTCAGCAAACCACCACAAACAGGAAGACATTTACAACCTGAGGGCTTAAGACATCATCATTTCCAATAGCTGACACAAACCACTTAAGCCTTGCTGAGCCAGAGGATTATACAGGGCCAGTCCCTGTGGTTTCCTCTCTTTTCTTTCACCTTGTGAATATGTAAATAGCCAAATGAAAGCGTTTTCCTTGGAAAAGATAGAAGATTTCCTCAGAAGCTCAAACAAGGTGTTAAAGTGAGTCAGATGGTCTGTACCAGTTCACCTTACAGGAAGAGCAACCTGAAAAGGAAGAGTTGTTCTTTCCCATGAGGGCACTGCAGAGTCAGCTCGCCTCCAGAGCCTGAGCTCACCCACATGGGAGCTTGAAGAAGGGAGACACAAGCTTATGCAAAACTGTGGCATGCCGCTGCTCTCGTCACATGTGCTTGAAAGAGAACGGTGCTTTGCCACAGGCATTTAGGATGCAGCAAGGCAGATGGGCTGGCTGATACCAGAACATCAAAGTTCAAAGGGCTGAGGTCATGAAGTGATGACTAGCACCCCCTGAGGAGCTGGAATGAGAGTATAAATGCATGCCCAGGTAAGTGAGACAGAAACAGTGACTACAGTCTGATACACAAAGTGACACAACTATATCACTAAAGCACTTCTTACACCTGCATTATGCTCATTTTTGCAAGCTGATATAGCAAAGAGCCACTGGTGCTGTCAGACACGTGTTTATTTAGGTTCTGTAGGTAGACTGTCCTTTTGTCTATCCCAATACAGTTGGTTCCCTGTCAACTTAGGCAGACATAGAGGCTTCTTCTTGAAAAGCTCTCCCCACTTCTTGGAGAAGATGGGGCAGCTTCAAGAAAAGGGAGGGACATTAAACAGGTTAGAGTCACATGTTGAATGACTGAGGTTGGACTGCACAGTAAAGAGAAGACGTGAGAGCCAACAGTAGCCATAACACAGAGAAGGTTGTGTGGCTTCCTTTCGTAAGTTCTCTATTTAACCTGATTGAAAATGAAGCTGTTGGCTTTCAAAGCCTTAGAGGAATGAACAGTTGAGATGGAGGAGTCACAAACAGGCTTTGTAAGACATGTCAAAAGGGCAGGCATTACTTAGGGATGTGATGAGTCTCATCTTCTGCGGGTTTGTTTCCATTTTGTGATGGGAAGGCGTTGGGGTTTGTGATACACACACGTTGTTCCAAGACAGGAACACATTAAACATCTCTCTGGATGACAACAGGGACTCTTCCGGGTTTGCACACAGGGAACTTCCCCAACACCCAACTATTCATTGTCTGCCCACACCCTCAGGAGGAGAAAGCCCTCAGGGACAAGAATAAGCATAGAAGAGCTTCTGAGGGTAAATACAGGTTAAAATAATTAAAATATAGTGAGCATTGCTTTCTATTCTTTTACTTACAGAGATCCCCAAGCTATTTGCCCACTGAAGGGCCAATTCTCTTACAGCAGTGATTCTATTTGGCATAATTTCCATAGAACAAGTGTAGGTCCACTTTTAGCAGTGTTTAAGGATTCGCAGAATCAGCCACAAAATGAGCCATTTCAGTGACTGTCTTTTGGCAAATACCAGGCACACTGAAATGGCCACAAAATCAGTAGTAAAGAAACAGTGCTCTCCAGCCACAGCTTCCTCCCAGAGAGGCTTGATAGCATCACTGCAGTAACACTGGCATTTGTAATGCTTGGTTGAGAGTAAAGTCAGGCTGAGATGTTGGTTTATTGCTGTTTAAGCAGCACTGTTATTCACTGCCTTCCCCTACCAAAATGCTTTATGTGAGATCAAGCTGAGATACATGAAAAATTAACAGTTAGAACACTGTTCTACCTTCCCCTAGAACCACAGGCCTGACTCATCAAAAGTTCTTGTACACTGTATGAAGTCAAAACCACCAATCGCAAGGATGAGATTAATCAGCATCAACTCTTGTAGAATGATTTTGAAATGAATTCCCTCTTTTCATTCATCTGTTACCTTTCACTTCAGCTACAGCCTCAGTCACCCAATGCTGCTTCCACTGGGCAAGAAAATCCAATACACCAATGAGGGAACAACTGAAGCATCCTACCAGGGAAAATCAGGAATTGGTCAGTAACAGCAAAGATGAAATGTTATTTGTTTCAGCTTTTAAATGGATTTAAGCAGCTCAGTGCCTAACACTGACATTAGTTCCATAGAAATTCCATGTTAACCATCTCAGTGCTGCTCTGGGGAGTTCACTGGCCAGGGAGTATGTCAGCCAAGAGCCCAAGGTCCAAGGCTGTAAGCAAGACCATCAGGGCTCAGGGCATTGGTGCAGCCCCTAAAGGCTTAAGAATTTTATACCAGGGCTTTGAATTACTAACCTGTTAGGGGCAGGAAGAAATAGATGTTTGCTTAGTTTTGTCAAAACGGCTCACTCTCACTGTTATGCTTAATATAATTAACATGTGTCCCACAACTTCAGGAACACATCAGAACATCAGGACATTTCGAAATCTATGCAAAATATGAAAGAGCAGCTCACCGGTTATTCTTCACAGGGTGAAGAAACATGTACCCTCTGGAGACTTGTGGAGATGGTGCTTTAGGCCAACTGTCCATTCCCAGTCTCTAAGTCTTAAAAGGAGTCCAAGCTTCAGAAGCTCAGCAGAGGATATAAGCCTTGCAATAGGAAAGCCAAACACAGATCAAAGGGACAACTTCAGCATTGCTAATACGGAAACGAGTCCTTGTCACCTTTCAGACTTGCAAAGAGGATGGCAAGTGCTGGTCCTGGTCCAGGAACGACTCCACTTACCATTTCACCACATCCAGGTAGAAAATAAAGGCATTAAACCCCAGGCTCTTCCAAAAAATAACCTTTATTGTTTTGGTTGTAAATATAAAAAATGCATTGCACAATTTGACAGACCTACTGAAAAGTGCTACATATCAACAGCACAACAGAAGTTGTGTCATGCAACAGAACAGGAAACCTAGGCAAAGCAAGAGCACAACCTGAAGTCCTCATACCTCCAAGCTCTTTTTTTCCCTTTTTATTTTAACCAAGAATGAACTCCATTCACTTAAAACACATTTAAATACAAGGTTAGAAGAAGAAAAAGAGCAATTTATTCATTGTATTGTTAATTTAAAGGCTTGCTCCTAACATTGATAACTTTTTATTCAAAACCTTTACTCATGATGGCAAAGTTCGGCTATAAAAGCAGTTCAGTCATTCTATCACCTAAGATGCGTTTCTTTGTAATTGAATCAAGTTTTGCAGATCAAGCTACAATTCAGTACTACCACTTCTGCTCTAACACAGAAATCTGACCAAAAATGAAACAAAAAGAAACCTGAACCTTAACTGATGTTGCAGGAACAATAGTGGAGCCCTATAAAACTAAAAATGCCAGAACAGATGATTCTCTCTGAAACTTAAGTGTATAAATTGAGGAGTAATAGGAAAACTCCTGTTGTGTCACCTAACATGAAAAAAACCTACGCCATCAACAATTGTCCACAGTCCTCCACGGCTGGTATGACTGAATCCCTAAACCACATATCACCATTTGGGTGTTTTCCCATGCAATAAATGTGGAAAGGAACCAAAAAAGAAGGAAAAAGGTCAAAATAGTCAACAACCCGTTCTATTTTCTACCTTCTAGTCGGCAACATCAAGGCAAGAATTATCCACTCCAGAAACACATGAAGTGTAATAGCTTTCAAACATTTTGTGCTGCAAAAGCATGATCTTACTGAATGTTTCTGCACTGAGCTTCCCTCTCCTGCTCAAACTGCTCCTCAGGAGTTTTGCACTTCAGAAGCAAACAAAACCTCCACAACATGTGCACATGCATGTGCGCACACACGCACTCAAGGGAATGTAAAAACCCCTGAAGATACAAAGTAAAGGGATGCTATTTTTCAATGCAATTTGTCTTTTCAAGCCGTTTCAGATTTAGAAATTGATGCATTTGCATATTTACTGGTATCTGTCAAACTTCTGCTATGACAGTATGCACACGTGTGCAGATGTGCTTGTGTATGCAGGAGGACGGTGAAGTCAGCAGGAAAAATGCAGTTTCTTCCACACATACGCACAATTTTCCACAACCTCAGCATCAGAGGGACACAGTAATTGCCACGCAGATAAAATCCTCTTATATCCCAGCGAAGCCCCACTTTGTTAGTTCACTGGATTTTCCACATAGAATTGTAACAGGGGGACAAACGTACGACTTAAGACAAATCGAATACATACATGATGCCAAGATCTAAGGCACAGATGGAAACATTCTAGTAAGCCTCCCTTCAAGGAAGGCTTCCCAAAGGGTCTAGGAAAGCATGGAAGAACACATCAATCAGGTCAAATGGTACGAATCAAGAATTCTTTGGTTTTGTGCAGAGATCAGACTATCAAGATGAAGTATGCAGTTGCATCTGTTCCTACTACTCATTAATTCCTTCAATTCTAGTTTGCTCCTAGACTTTCAGCACTTATTCCTCCTGTTAAGAGGAAGCATACAAACCTAGTAACTATACCAGATTATGCACAAGTTCTCCAGAACCTGTGTTCGTGGTGACAGCCACAGTGACTGATGGAACTCAAGGTCAGAAGGAACCACAAGACAACCTCAGCTTGACTTTGTGCATATCACAGGCCATCACTGCTTTACCTAGCTATTCCTTTGAGTGAAATGTGTTGGATTTGACTGAATATGATTTGTGTTCAATTTTATAGGAATTCTTTAAAATTAGTTTAGCACCATTTCTGAAGACAGATGTGCATCATCTGTAATTCTGTATAGACCATAGGCACTGTGTGTTTTGCTTGCTTAAGTGTACTTTGGTGACACTGAGGAAATCAGACTGCTTAAATTAAGGGGCAAAATGTTACCAAACTTTTTTTTTAAAGACAGATGCATTTAGACTCCTCATTGGGTAAGACAGACAAATATAAACCAAGGTAGAAACTGTGCAGAAATTACTACATACGTGGTCAATTGCTTTTCATACCAATCCTCAGCAGTTTCACTGTGCAGATGCGAGACATAAACCAGCTTCTTTCCTCTTCCTGTGTCTCCAAATGAACTGAAATCACACCCCTCACAAGGCTGACTGATAGAAGAAAAGAATTCTGATTTGCAATAATAGGGTGAGAAAAAAAACATTGACTTGCTGCTTCAAAGAGCAGACACATCATTTCTGGTAACTGTACTACGTGGAAAGTATCTTTCCACTTTTTCTTCCTTCCCTCCTACACTCTCGCCTAAGTAAGCAATCTTTGATTTAATGTTTTTCTCTTTACTGTGTTAAGATTTGCCGTCTTTTAATAGTGCCATGAGCTTGTTTCTCCACCAGTTATTAAAATAAGCATTTTACCTCCAATTGTAACCAGGTCATGCTGCAATGAGCATGATGGTTTTTCCATCCACATCCAGCTAAAACCTGTGAATGAACAAAATCTTTAGCAGTTCAGTCACACTACCCCTTCCTTCCCTTTCAACTTCCAATCCATTCAGTGAGATTGGAGATGTTGAGATTTAAGCTTAGTAGTCATCAGACTTCCCTGGGCTTTGAAGTGTGCTTGCAGTGCACTTTGCTTGTTGAGACAAAACTCTTGATGTCATTGATACCAGGAACGGTAGAAATCAAGCACAATCACTGCCTGACAAGCAGGAGACCACACTGTAGGGGAGACATTAGAGGATCTGTTCATCTGAAAAGTACAGCAAAAACACAAGTGAGTCTGTTCCTGGACAATTTGCCTACTGATTTCTTTCTAGAAAACCGGATAAGTACTTTTAACATGCAAATCCACATGCAGCTATCTCTGCATCTCAATGAGACAGGCCAGCAAAGAAAAAACTCCCCAGCTAATCACAGTGTTAAACGACTTCCTCAGAACCAAGCTCACAATCAATAATAAAAATGAGAGGATTTAAAATGCTGATTTAAAAAGAACCTACACTTAAGTCAACGCTTTTTATCCAGATGCATTCCAAAGAGTATTGCTTGATTACAACATTGTGTATGAAAAGACTTTGATATGGATGACCCAGAAAATCTACTCATTATTTAATCACTATTTCCACAAACCATTCCTTACTGAGACCTGGACTTTTGTTGGTTCTGTCACAAGAACACAGGTTTTCACATGTGCCACAAACTTCAAATGGTATGTTAGATCTATCGTTAAAAAACCAAACCAATGAAGCATCTTTCATTGGTCTGCAGAGCAACAGAACGGCATGTTGATATTCAGATCATGCCGGTTTGTCTTTCCCTTCAGCTCCTTTTTCCCCCAACAGTGCCCAAGTCCTCAACTCACAGTACCTCTTGCTCAAGGAGAAGGGTTAACCTTTCATGCTTTCCTCTTGTTACAATCCTGCTCACACACAAGCGAACCCTGCAATGAAAGCCATTAGCTGCAAGATCTCAGAACAAGGAAGAAAAATACTCCCACTGCTTCATCCCACTCCCCAGGCATATTGCTTTGTTTTAAACTTTGGCACACCCAGTGCTGAGAAAAACTACATCTCCCAAAGGAGAACCTACTGACCTCATTTCAGCACTGTGCAATGCCCCAGTGTTTCAGCTGCTCCTCATTTTAGCACTGTGCCAGCCGCTAATCACATCCAGGCAGCCTGCTTTTGAAACTGGAAGAAAACCACCCACAGGAGGTACAAGGGAGACATTACCCACAGTTTGCATAGCTCTTGAGAACCAGCATCAAGTAATGAGTGGAATTACAAGGGACTTAGAATCACTCCAGACTCCTGGTGCTGTCTCAAGATGGACAAAGGCTGCTGTAACAAGACTTAAGTTCACCTGCAGCAGAGCACAGTGCTTGCTGAGGCTGTCACAGAAACATGTTATGCACTATTTTGGGTTTTAAACATTTTTATATGTTTTTGTCATTCACGTTGAACATAACCTTCCCATACAGACAAAATACAGCTAAGTCCTTCAGGTTTTTCAGATAGAAGGCAAAAAGAACAAGCAAGAAAGAAGCAAAGAACTGCCTACAAGTCCACGTGCTTTGATACAGTTTCTGAGATAGCAAAAAAGCCAATTTCTTATACATTACAAACTCAATCCTTGTCTCTGAAGCGCTACTACATTTATCTATGGATGTGTTTCATATGTGCACATTTTACAAGGAAGGCAGCTGAACTCTGCAGAGTGCAAAGAAAACAGACAGTAAATGGGTATGAAATCCATACATCCTAATTGCAGAATCTATGCCATTTAAAACTGCTTTCTTGCCCTTCCTGCACAGCCTGCTACTGACTCACTTGCAATGGCTGCATCAGGAAAAGAATAAAAATCAGCTACTCTATTTACTAGAAAATAAAGCATGTCTTGAAACTGATCATATGCAATGATACACTCATGAAAATAAAGATACACAAAATAGAGCCTGAGATTTTAATTCTAGTATTTTTGCCATGAGTTGACATCATTGATGGATTTTTCTTCTCCTTTGGTTTTAAAGATGATCCTGTTTAACAATTCTCACTATTCAAGTAAAACAAATGGAACTGAATACCAGAAAACAAAATAAAAAGCACATTTTGTTGGATGAAATTGGAAGTGTATTTCTCCTTCAGGAGAACATCCCTTGGTGTACAAGACTGACACTTCAAAGAACTTGGTACTCAAAGCTTTTTCATAGAAGTGTGTTTGTTGCATATAGATGCATGCTGCATTGATGGAGATATATTGCTGCCTGCAGGACTCAAACCTGCTAAATTTACCTGAGCTTGGTGTTTTCTTACTTAACGGAGTACAGCACAGCACTGAAGAAGAATCAAAACGTTATGACAACATTGCCTCAGAGTTCCACATATTCTGAAGGCAGAGCCGGATGGCCTGAACAACATCTCGCGTGATGGAGAGAATTCTTTCTAAAGTGCATCAAGTGAAAGGAGCCTGACCAGGCTGCTGGACTGGCAGGTTCCCCACCCCTTGTAGAAGCAACTCATTGTCTTTGGTTGTTAGGTTTCACCAGCTGTTTTGTTCATCTTGTTAACTGCCTCAGCAGCTTGCTCTGGCAGGCGCGATGGGTCTGACAGAACTGAGGTGGTTGTACTCAGATGCCGGAGGGTGTTCAGCACCACTGTAAAAAAAAGTCAGAAAAGCATTAAGAAAAACTGTTAGTCTGACTGCAAACAGATCCACGCAGGTGGACAGTGTGCAGGTACTGCGAGGCTGTTAGACACAACTATGGAAATACCTCTGCAAAACATGCACACCTCCACACACAGCGACAGCAATAAACAGATGGGCAAGAACTGTGCAGATGCAGTACTTTAAACAACCCAATATTGGGTTGTAAACTATTCCTTCTACAAAAGAGGGCACCATTTGGGAATTACAACTGTAAATGTAAATACTTGCTGAAATGCAAGAGGGAAAGGACCAAGCAACCATGCCCAGACAGAAGGTCACTCCAAAGCCGAATATGAATCTCCAGTCTTCTTTCAGAATGAGGTAAATCACGCTGCCAAACTCACTCCAACCAGAGTGGAGCATCTGAAATTTAAATGCAGCTTGAGACTGTTTAAATTCTGGTATCTACATTTGTTGTTTGGTTTTGTGTTCAGTGTTAATCATGCAACCGAGTGTCTTCACAGTCAAAAGAGGCTCATATTTTTCCGCTGAGATAAGAGAAAGGAACTGGAAGTCATATTTAGCATCAAGTGATTTCTTTGTCATCCCCTGGCTTTCAAGAAATAGTGTTCTATATGGTCTCACTTTCAATGATATGGAATAACTGCTGGAGAGAATCTTACTTACTTGGCCTCAGAACAGGAAGAGAACAGTGCTGATCCACCCAGGCCATTGCAGTTTGATTCAGATCTTTTAAGCTCGTAGAGGAAACCATCCCATTGAAGGACTCAAACAATGGCTTAATAATAATGCTGAACTGTGAATCATCAAATGTTAAGGCAACAGAAGAGGAGTTCAAAACATTCTATGGGGAAGACTACTTACTATAGCCTTTCCCTGTTTTCTGCAGAGAAAACAATAGACTTCTAAACAGACTGCAACTACTAGAGGCATTGCAACATTTCAAAGAGTCTGTTTTACATCTTTAACATTAAAACAAAGGAAAAAAATGACCCTCCGTTCAATATGGACCAGAACAGCAGCAAGCTGAGGACTGTCAGCCTTTCATTTTGGCTCTCTGTTGTCACAGCTTGGAAGGACGGGCTGGAATTGGCAATAACCTTCCTGGCATAAAAGGAGCAGAGAGGATTTTTAGCCTGTAATGTATTAGGAGGTACAGAGCACCGCCACAAGACTCAGCTGCCCCAGCTCCAAGGCTTTCAGAGGAGCTTTCCTGGAATATCTGAACTCAAACCAGCTTCCTCTATCACAATAATTCAGCAAGGAGATTCAAGGTGTATTTATTTCAGAAGCTGGCTGGATGATAAAACTCACGTGAAGGCTCAGAATCTGTGGTTTTATCATGTTACTCTGGATGTCAGGAACAAGTAAGAATGTGGTCCAAACCAATCTCAGCATTGTCATGCAACCCTATCTCACTGTGGCTGACAATCAAGATAGGTCTAATAACACTTGAGGGGATTTACATGCCCTTATACACTTTGACAGTGACTGGAAGAACAACATGGGTATTACTCAATGGATATTCTAATATTCAAGAGTATTCTATTCTTAGGTTATCTCTGGTTGCCCAAGAGAAACCAGATTACTCATTTCCCTCTTATATGCAACAGAAACTATGGCATTTTCATATCTGTAATGAAACAGCTCTTCGCTCTTTCACAGTCATTCCACAAGGAGGAGCTTTTTATTATTAACACTCACCCCTGCACCTTGCCAGTTTTTACTGCCTTGCACTAAGGATTCAATCCAGCTATTAGAACAACTGCTGGGTCACAGTTACATCCTGACTTGTAAAGGGAAGTTTGGGAACATTACTTTGCCTATCAACCTCTTCTTTCACCAACCACAAATGCCTTTGTCTTTGCCCAAATATGACAAAACGCAGCTATCCAGAACTGCATCTTCATCCCTGAAAACCTCTGCCACTTTCTAGAAGTGTCTCACTTCCAAATTCTGGAGGTAATTAACATCTTGGAGCAGCATAAACGAACACACCATCCCATCAGTAAACATGAGCAGGATTGTCTTCAGTACATTAATCAAACTGGTTACTTAAAAACCTCTGGTTTTGTAATTTAGTTGGAACTGTTACAAAATGAATAGTGCTGTAGAATCCAGAGGTTCAACAGCTGCAGACTCAAGTTATCAGAGTTTGCCTGAGAACTTGCTAAGAAATCTTTCCTAAAACAATGTTAAAAAGAGTATCTTTCTAGAGCCAACATAAACCAGGCAACACCAAAGAAAGCATTTTCATATATGAAAGGATGAAAATGCTTTATTTCATGTATGCATAAGCATGCACAGATATACTCATGTTATCCAGGGAGTTAGAAATAACCAGCACAGAACGGAGACAGAAATCTGAAGTGCAAATAGCTACATGAACAAATGAAGTTTAATGGGAAAAGGGAAGGTTGACACTAATGATCATTGCTAATTACTAATAGTCCTGAACTGATCCAAGCTAATAATGTTTGATCCAAACTAGTTCAGCCTGTAGAGCAGAGACTAATCTTGTTTCATTCAGGTTGTATCTTTCTACCTCTTATATTATGATCTGCCTACACGCACAGCAGCCAGCAGCACTGGAGAAGCAAAGAGAAACTAAGTTGATTCCCTGTTGTAACAAAAGACAAAATGAAAACTGAAAGAAAAATCAAAAAGAAGAGGGGGAGGGAGAAGGAAACATGCAAGTTTTTACAACCACCATTGCAACAGCTTCAGTAATTGTTTGTAACAGCTTTTTCTCCAAAATCTCTGCTATTCTCTGTTCAGTTCTTCCCAGAGACAAGAACTACAGTTACAGCAGCAGTCCAACACTGCTTGCACTATAATAACCCATCAAGAAAACCCTGCCTTTGTACTACATTTTACTTTAGTTACCTCCCATGCTTTAAAATGAACAAGTTCTGCCTCACGACAGTCAATAAGGCAGAGATTTACACCCACATACAGGTGTGAATGAAAACTGAGGACAGATGTAATTGAAGTAACTTGAAGCATGAAAACGCAGAGTTCTTGGCTCTGTTAGTACCAAACCTCAAGTTCAGCAGGTTGATTTAAAAAGGATACAATCCAAAACT
>JBCJKH010054176.1:0-41152 GCA_039877255.1 Loriculus beryllinus
TATTGAATAAATTTGATACCTAAGTAGAAACATCAAGAATTCCTGTAAGAATCTCATTATTACATTTTTTCCAGTTTCTTCAGCATTGTCTTAGAGACTGGAAGATAAACTTTCTTTGAATAATTTACTTTGACTTTCTATTCAGCAGTCTGACCATCAAAGAATGTTCAGCCCATTAATTTGCCATTTCCAATTAAAATAATGATACATAGAGCTTGGGAATTGTATGAACAAATTAGGAGAGAACAAATATTGAGAGATGAAGACCTACTCCTGCCCTCTGCTTAGAGCAGAAAAAAACCCATCAGTCCTGATAACCCTGCGCTCACATGCGGGCTCCTCCCCAGCAGAGCAGCTCTGCTGGTGGAAAGAAATCCTTTTTAATTTATTGTGCTTCACTCATGATGACCACAGTGCAGGAGGTCTTGGTGTGGCATTCCTCTCATCTAACCTGTAAGAGCATGGAAAGGTTAAGTGTCTGTAAGTCTCAGTAAAAGTCTGCCAGTAAGGGAAAAAGAGTTTCCTCTATCCTGAGTTGAGGGAGATGTTCCTTTTCACTTTCCCATAAGAAGCAGCTGTGTCCTCATTGTCATAGTTGAGAAACATATCTGGAAATCCCATTTCTGCTGAAATGTGGTCTGAATTTAACCCATTTCTCTGTGTATTCCAATCTGTTTAAGAACCAATGCGATCTCAGATTATTTAGTTCCCGTTGGGATTCGCTATTCGTTTCCACCCCCCACAAAATATTTATTACACTTGCACACTATGCTGAAAGAGCTGTTGCCCTCATAGCCTGCTGTTTGGAGTCAGCACTTTGAAGGATAGCCCCAAATAATTTTCTCCACCTAAGAAAGATAGAAATTATATGACCAGCAGTGTAAAACACCATGACTAGATCTGAACCTTGCTATTACACTTTCTCACTTTTAGCTGAAAATTGTTCTCAGATACAGTTGCTTTATCAGCTAAATTTATAGTGCTAACATGACAGTAGTACTTAACTACAGAAAATGTAAGGGTAATGACTCCTAACACGAACTGATTGAAGTACTTATCTTACCTATACATGTCTTCCTGAAAATAATTGGTTTGTATATAGCATTACCACTTTTTCTTGGATGCTTGCATAATTACAGAAGTGTTCAGGAATGTATTTTTCATCTTTGCCTGGCCTAGAGACTGGTAACAACTTGACTTCCAAGAGATAAGCCAGATTGTGGCATTCTATGCTATCACAGGCATTAGTTCTTCGAATTCCTTTTGAAACTAATCTGAAATGTCAGGAAATCATAGTTTATTTGAGCTGTGTGAGTGCTGCAGGGTCTTTGAGTATCTTTAAATCTTGATTAATTTCAGGATTATCATCCTGAGTCTTAGAAGACCTAAATGCCCTACAGTCCAGCTGAATAATTTATTGCTCCTCAATATTTTGCCACTCATCTTAATTTGGGGTTATAAAACCTGAAATGGAACTTGCCAGAAGCAGGAGGACAGTGGTGTTTATGCACCTCCCTGGACTGTGGAATGAATCACTGGAAGAGTTCAGTGGGAGTCTCTCCCTATGTTTTCGGAGTGTTGCAGGGCTTGCGTCCTTTGGCAAGCTTTTTTTCTCTAACTAAGCTCTTAATTGACGTTGCATGAAATAAATTCCTCAGTTTTGAAGCCCTGTATAGAGATAACAGTAGAAGACAGTAAGGAGTGAAAGGGTGTTTCTTTTTCTTGAGAGAGTGAATATGCGTGTTGATTAATGTTCACAGTCAGTGGGAAAACAGGTGTCTTAAAAATGTACTTGCTACAGTGAGAATCTGACTTAAACTAGGTTATCACATAGTTTCATTTAACACTAACACTACATTTTCTCAGTTGTTTTCATACTTGTTACTAGTCAGAGTAAGGTTGTGTCCTCTTGGTTCAAATTTGCCAGTTGCAGAACTGACACTCAGAAAAGTAACTCTTACTTTTCTGTTCTGTTTGTTGCAAGAGTGATCTTTGTGTCTTATTTTCATTGCATACAATAGTATTTTTTTTTTTTTTGGTGTTTATCTCGTGAGCCTTGGGCCTTCGCAGCTGTGTGCAGGGACACACTTTCAGCAGCACAGTGCTTAAAGGGAGCATCTGTTAAACACATGATGTCTTTTATCATTTTCCTGTATTAGGCTGCTTGCAAAGGGAACACAGTTACTCTCTTCTACTAATACTGTTTTGAATTCATCTGCTATCATTCTTGCAAAGTAACTATTGTCAAATTAGTCTAAATCGTTGTTAACTCAGGCCAGTACATGGTCACAAAGAATCTCATGGAAATTTTTAAATGCTTTTCTAATTTGTTCTTGTTCTGTTGTATTAATGACAGCTGTGCATCCTAATCTGAATAATTGTAAGGAAATTGAATAATCAGTATACATTTGTGTAGTTTTATTAGCCATATTAAAAAGAAGATAAATAAATACAGATATAAAATGCACAGGCACGTTCCCTTAAATCTAACATTGGTATGCAGGCTATATAAATTATGTCATGTTTGTAGCAGTGTAATACAGCGTGATGTTTTTCCAGTCCTGTCCAAGAACAATGTTTCAGGCATGATTTAGATGCAATCTTGTCATGCAGCTGATGCTTTAAAAGATCAGGGGAAAATAATCAGTGAAATTGGAAGCTTTTAATATCATTGTTTTAAAAGATGATGCTTCTTAACTAGTTAGGTTCTCACACATCTTCAGTAAACAAGGTAAAGAAAACCCCAAAATATCTCTGGCTTTAAGTAAGTCTGTACAGGGAATCTAATTCTTCCTTTCACATTTTTGTGAGGTTTTTCTCCTTTCTCAGTCTCTAAACACCAGGAATTTTTCAGTTACCTTAAAGCTTGCTTTAGGGTTCAGCCCGTGCCTGTGCTTGCCAAGCAGTGCTTGCTGTTGCTCAAGGCAGCGCTTTGTGTCAGTGAGTTGCAGTTGGGCACTGTTTCCTATGGTTTGGAGACCCTGAGTTTCCTCCCATCCTTTCCTTTTCCCTATATTTTTATATGTGTACTGGCTGTCATATTTTATCTCTGTGTGCAGGGAAAAATAAAATTTATATTTAATATTCAGGTAGCTCTTCCTTTCCTTGCTTTCTGTCTTTATTTCCATGTATGAGGACCTCCACACTGCTTCTGAATCCACATTTATAAACTTGTGTAGAAAAACTTTCTCTCAGCTGCTTTAATTTTACCCAGGCAGTACTTTTCTTGCTCCAGATGGGAGAAGGCGAGGGGGAGGTAAGCAGAGAGAGAGAGATTCTATTTGCAATTTGGAGTTCAAATTCAGGAGCACTAGCAAAGCATGAGTAATCACTTTGACTAATTAAGATGCATTTGATAAGAGAGGTTGCAGAACACTTTGGTAAGCCTATACATAGAAAAATGCTTATTTTATGGGAAGTATCCTACTGCATGGCAGTGTTAGATCCAGTAAGTTGACCTTATCATTACTGTTCAAATGCAGAATAAGTATTTATAGTAAAACTACAGAAGTTTAATACTGCGCAATTAAGCATGTACAAAGCAGGTGTGTTGTACTTGTGTCTGTATCTGGAGGTTTTAAAAATAATTTACACATCCATGCTTTATGACTTTATAGCAATGTCATGCTTGTATTCTTGTGTATCATTGACTTCTGTAGCAGAAGCTAAAACTCATGTCCTCAGGGTTGTGCCTCAATCAGGCATTCAAAGTAGGTGGTAAGTATGTATTCTGGTGTTTCTAAGAGCTCTGGCCTCAGATGGAAACCCATCATTTTCATACTGTTCGGTCTCACTCTTTTGTAAGTACTGCTGAGAAAGCTGAAATACAGACAAGGATATAGAGATCAAATCAAGTATTTTCCTAATACGAGAGAGAGAATAAAATTAAGTCAAAGTGTACAGAAATCTGTATGTTACACTTCCCAAAAAAGGAGATGCACTGAAAACATGCCAGACAAATAACTTTAAACCAGCTTTTGTGTGCCAAACATCAAAAATATGGACATTGTTCTGACTCCCCTGCTAGGAAGAAGGATGCTTTGCTGACTGATGGAGATGGAATTTTTTTGCCATCTTAGATGAAAGTTTAAGATGCTTTTGTAAAGACTGCTTTTGGCTCTGGGCAAAACTGAAGGACAGGCTCACACCTTGCCTTTTGTGTGCTCCTTTGGCCAATATATTATCGCTAGATGAAACTGAGATACCTTTATTTATCACTAGATGAAACTGAGAGGACTACTTTAAAGAATCAGTTGAATAAAACTAGGTTATGTTCTCTCACTGATAGGGATCCATCTACATTTATTGTATTGTCAAAAGAACTCTAGAATTATCCTCGATAAATGTGGCTTTCCTATTCAGTGCAACATACCATGCTTGAAAATGAAGTGGGCTTCTGGGGAAAGCATGGACAAGCTGCAAAGCTACAGGCATATAATCAAGCATACTCTGAGCTGATACTGAACAAGAAAAATTTCTATGCTCCAATTCCTTTAATAGTGGTTACAAGTAGGCATATTTCTGAAAGCAGTTTGATTTGTACATCTGAATTCAGGTGTGGCAAAGTTCAGATTCATCTCTCTGGAGACCTCAGCAAAACATAGGCACTTTACCTGTTTGTCTTAAATGAAAAGCTAAGATTCAAGCTATGGCTGTCTGGATTACTATGCTTTGGAAAATGAGCAGGTATCTCGGTGTTGAGGATCTAAGAAGCAGTTTGCTCAAACATGAGGGTAGAGTTGAACCTTAGGCTAGTCAGAGAGTAGGCAGTAGTGCTTTCTGCTGTTCTGGAGCTCAGTCCCACTAGAGGCAGTAGGATTCTCCATTTGAGAAAGGAAAATCATATTCTTGGGAGGCTCAAAACATTATGGTTTTTTAATCCCAAAACTACGAGCAAGTTGGAACTCCTTGGATTGCATGTAGGATCGTGACAGCATTGATCAGAACTTAAATGGTGCTGGAGAGAAGGCAGTATTGATTCCTAATATTTGGGCACAAAGATTTCATTTGGATCCAAACTGAAGTGGAAGTTGAATGTTTTGATTCTCGCCCTTATTTAGTAATTGATGATACAAAACATAGAAGTAATATCTAGAGCAAAGCAGGAAACACCTATTAAAAAGTTAAATATCCTTACTAGATTCAAAGACTGGTAATATTGTTACTTTCTTTTTATGTGGGTAATGTCTGAGAACAGTCAGCCATTGGAATAATTCTTCAGGGTAGTGGTGGACTCCTCAGCAGCAGGATACTTTTAGGATTTGCTTGACAGGGTGCTGGGACATCTTGCCATCACCTAGCTAGGTCATGCTTTGCCTAAAAAGGTTGGAGCAGATGATCTTTGAAGTCCTTTCTAACGTAGTATTCTATGATTCCATGATAACACTCACCAGGTACTACTCCAGGGTTTCAAGATCACATCCTTGCATCAAGTTGTAACACACAGCCTGTTAAGGCCTAAGGCATGAATATTGAGGGAGGATGTGATTGAAGTTAAGTAATCATGCGTTAAGCAGAGTGTGACATTATAGGAGAATATGGAGGGTGGGAAAAGACAAGAAGTTAAATCTTCAGAAGGACTCAAGAGGACTCCAGAGCTGAATTTTCCCTCCTGCTTTCTTTTCAGTCTGGTACTTATTTCAAAGTGTTTTCTGTTCATTTTTCTTTAGGTTTGATTTATTTTTTTTTTATTTATTTTTTATTTTTTGCAATGTAGGAAAGACACATGAAACCTAATTTAGGTCTATTCCATTACATTGTATAGTACAGATTTACTGAAGGGTAAAATGAGTTTTGGCTGCCTTTCTTGTTTCCTCTTCATTAACAGAATTTTGTGTATCACCAGCGATAGAGTGTTGGGCAAGGGACTATTTCTGCCACAGAGCAGCCCAATCTGTCTATGTGGCATCTCATCCAGCACTGAATCAATGCAACTTTAATATGTTGGAATTTTTAGAAATCAATGTTATTGAAAGGCCACATACATATTTGCCTCTCCATGAAAAGCAGACTTTTCATTATCCTTTTGTTTTCATAAAAAAAAAGGAAGATTACTGGGTTTCCTAAATTTCCTTGCTCACTTTGGACAATGGCTTCTCTTAACAGCAAGTATAGAATAAGCTCTTTGTAATTGATGGAAATTGTCATTAAAACGAACCTCTCTAAAAAGTACTCTCAAGCTTCAAAAGTTTTCAGTTTTTTTTCTGTATATGTAACACTTTTCCACAGAAGCTGAAATGCGTTTTTTTTTATTATCTCAGAGATATGTGCTAACAAAATCTAATTTATTTAAAATAATCAATACTTGGTAGTGGTTTTAAATAGAAAAGTGTCTCTAAAATCTGCAACCTTCATATCCATAGTTTGCTTGCAGTATTCACTTTCTACACAGAATGCAGTAGGAAAAATGGGGACATACATCTTCCATGTTTTATTCAGGACTAATATTGACACCCTATTAACTAAAATCCCTGCATAGCGTCTAGGTCTTTCTTTTACCACTGTACCCAGAGCATAGGCCTACTGCCAGATTGCAATGGAATAATAGCAAGCATGATTTTGTAACTGCATTTGTTACTGTTGTGCGAATTCTGTCAAGTTCCACCCTCAGCCTTTGATCTCTGGAGGATGCTCAGCCTCTGGGCTGCCACTTGGGCAAAGCTGCATGTTCTGAGTTCTGAGGCTGTATGCAAAGAGCCCTGTTGCCTGGCTGTGCCTCTACACTCTACCTGGCCAGCAAATGCCTGTTTCCAGGGTTTGCACTGCTTTTTTGTTGAAGGATTGGCTTTCAAGTCCTTGTGGAGATAAGGCTCTGACAGCTATCATGTAATGAGAACATCAGCATGAAGTGAAATTACTACAAATGTACATTAGCATATGAATTATTGTGCTTATGAAATGCTGTGACATAAGTCAGCTTCCTCTCTTAATATGGGAAGTGCGCATTATGCATCAAACAGTAAGGGACTAATACTATCTTAGAAGCAGATTACAGCTTTAACCATGTATTTTCTTTGCTGTTAGCAAACAAGAACATGCCTACAAATTAAAGGTGCTTTTCTTCTTTCAGCTGAAAGGCAGTGCAGTTGAAACACTCAGACAAATCTCTTGTCAATATTCATCTACTAAAATCAGCATACCAGCATAGAAAGCAACACTGGAAAAGCTGTATTCTCTTCTTCATGATTCATCTGTGTTTGCGGGAGGCGAGGACTTGTCTGGGCTGAAAGCTTATTTCTCCTTTCTGTGACTGTAATTCAATGTTATCTATCACAAATTGAAACTGTAAATGTAGTACAGGATATGACTATCATCTAATACTCTGATTTAGCTTGCCTTAAGGTCAGGTGTAGTCTGACATCTAAGTCCTAATTGCTCTGTTGGATGAGTCAAGTGTTTGCTACAAGGGTAGAAATTAATGTGAACCCAAAATTCTCTCTTTGCTGTCTTTGGGAGTATGACCATGACTGGTTATTTGTTGACCTTTTCCTCTTATACACACTTCTGAAAAATGATGCTTGACTAAAGATACATATTTTGATCCTAAGGCTATATCAAATCCAGGCTCTTTTCTTATAATAGCATTAGACTGGAAGAAATTGGTTAATTCAAACAGAGAACATGTTAGATGTTCACATCCTGTGGATTAAGACAACCAGGTTATTCCAGAAAATCAAACAAATAATTTTAGAGTAATGGTTAAAGTGTTTATTTTCCTCAGATTTTGATGCCCTGTTTTCTCTTGCATTGTTTAACTTTCTTATTTGAAATGCAAATCAGAAAAGGTTAGAAACTTCATAGCACAGATAAGTTTGAAGATCTGTGACTGTTCAGCTACATGTAGGGGATGAGACCCAGGTAATGAATTCTTAAGGGGGAAGAAAGAAGAAAATGGTTTCTAAATGGCTTTGTGCTGTTAAACAGTCTCCTCTGAGCAAGGAGGTACCCAGGAATACTCAACTTGGTTGTTGCCAACTTGATTTCTTTTAGCACATTGGACACCTGTAAAGGTAACCTAGGCTTTTGCTGTGGTTTGCTGTGCAGCCTCCCAAAATGGGGGCTAATGCAACAAAGGAAAGAGGATCCATGGACCACAGGCAAGTAGCATGAGACTTGATTGATTGAGTTAGATTGGTTTTAAAAACTTTAGTAAAGCTCAAACATTCCTGCCATTGCAGTTCCTCCAAGATACACGGCTAAAATGCTTCATCCTCCCTTGGAGGTAGTACGTACCATTCTTCTCTGGTACATATAGCATGGTAGGAAGGTCCATGAATCAATATACAGTGATACAGAAGTTTACAAACCAGACAGGAATTCATCATGGTATTGTTTTTTTTTTCTTCTATAATATAGATTTTCTGAGCCAGCCTGCAATGGCTGACGCTGAGAACCCTTTATAGGAAAACTTTTCTTATTTATACTGTTGATAAGCACAAATATTTCCTCAGCTGAAATGAGATTGACAGCTCTAATGCAGTCATAGTAACACATGGCTTATTGCACATGAAGTTTAACGCTGCTGTATTAAACAAAAAGCTGATGATAAGCCCTCTTGTGAGAAAACTTCATTTTCTGTGACCTGGAGCATACTAATTTTGTAGCCTCAGATCTGTATTTCTGCAGTAGACAGTATCATGAAAACACAAATCAGTTATCAAACATCAATTTCCTTTGGCTTTTATTTACCAAACTTTAATAAAAAGAAATAATAATAGAAACTGCAGACACTATAACTTTCCTCTGCTGGAGGAAAGGGGTTTGGTGTTCTGATTTAGCCTTTGACCATAATGCGTAATCCTGGTGCTGACCTTTCCAAATTGTAAGAAAGTACTGAACTACACAGAACCTACCTGAGAAGCCTGAAGCCTTATAAACCTTTGCCAGCCTGAAAATGTAGTAAAATTATAATTTCCATGCTTTGTTTTTCATCATTTGAGTGCTTTTATGATTCAGTTCTGAATGTAAGACGATTACTTTCTTGTAGTAATCTCTTCTGAAGGCTCTTGTGTATGCCATTGGCATGAATAATTACTCTTTTATCTTCTGTGCTCAACTACTGTGATGGAGTAATGACATTTATTTTTAGCAACCATGTTGATTAGTCCTATTGTGTTGTAGTCTTGGTGTTTTACTCAATTCTTAATCATCATTTTAATCGCTCTTTTGGATAAAAGGATTGATAATAAAGTTTAATTCCTTAAGCTATGCTATATCCTTCTTAAAACAAAAAAGGAAAATATTTAATTCTTTGGTCTCTATTGTAATTTTCAGTGATGCACTTACTTTTCCATAGTACTGCAACCATTTGAGACTAGATTTCCTTCTGTGTTCCTGGTGTATGTGGTAGGAACCTTGTGATTAACTGCATTTAAGTTAAAAAGTTTATTTCCACCCATCATGCTTCCTCTTTTTTCGCCTTGTTTTATTTCTGTCTATAAAGGTGCAAAGCTTCTGCCTCTAATTAGAAAAGAGAAGATCTGAGGGGGATGTTGTTGCTGCAGATTCAGTGGAGAATAATCTTAATTTTTACTAAAAGTGCTTTTTCTTCCTTTCTTCCTGTGCTGAATCATAAAATCTTTTCTGAATGTTCAGCACATCTGCTTTATTTCTTTGGTCTTATAAGTAATAATCATCTCTTCTAAGTTGCTGTTACTCCATCATTTCCAGTTTTGTTCTTTGCATTGTCCTACAACTTTTTCTGTAGTCATCCCACTCAGGAGCAGACTTACAATTTTTTACACATATGTCTCAGAGATGAGAAAATGACCAACAGGAGATACATAAACTAAATCACTAGAAGAGTTTGGCTACTAAAATGACACTTAGGCACCTCACTCCAACAACTTTCAGACACCATCAGGACCCTCAGCTTTTGTTCTACTGCTGCGTATTCCTTTACTTTAACAGCTTCAGATTTTCAATTGTCAGAACAAGTATTTCTCTGTCTTCATTTTTAGCTCTGAAAGAATTTTCAGTGTGTACTCTAGAGCAGATCCTACAAAAGGCAATTTAGTGATGAGGTATTGTGACAGATATTTTTCATCTGTCTTCTGTATTTCAACCTGAAGGCCACTTAGGGGTAAACTGTTCTTAGATTCCTGTGTACTGCTGCTGGATCAGGGACATGTGCCCTTGGCAGGTCTCACCACATCTGAAAGTGCGATCACTATCACACCTTTGAGTATCCCAGCGGCGATTTCTCCTGTTGGAAATGTTCCACTTGGCATGAATATTCATTGGGCTGGGGAAGGTAAGATTGTATAGTGCAGCAATTGTATCAGTCAACTAGAATATGGGACAGTTGCTTTCAAGTCACTCTTCTAATGAATATTCAAGTATTTATGTGTGTTGGAGTAGTTTCAGCAGGAAAAGTTTAAGAGCTGTTTCTGGAATACCCTGTAGCTCGATGGTTAGGAATATTACTGAAGATGTTGGAGTTTTATTTAAATCTCTCTCAAATTTCACTTTAAAGCTCCTCAAATGTCAATTCCTGCATTTGGTATTTATTTCCTTGCCTTCACCCATGGTTCAAATATATATATATTTGCTCAGATTTAAGCACTTTCTGTTGTTTTGAAAAGCTTTTGATTCATTTGCTTTGGTTTAGTCTGTCGGGAATGGACTGAGTATTTTTGTCAAAGCTGAAAAAGCAAATGCAGTTGGAAAAGAAGGGGAAGAAAGGGAAGCCTCTCAGACCTGTTTGAGGATTTTATTATTAGCTTGGGAGGGGGGTAAGGATAATATTCACAGATTCTACAGATTTGAATGACATGAAAGATGTATTTTGGCCTCTAATGAGGAAGACCAGGGCCTAGAATAATTTCTAAAAAGTACCTGAGGAATTTACACATGAAATTCCCTTTGGTTATAGCCTGATTCCCACCACCTAACCTATTTTGGAGTCCAGTGGGATTTTCACAAGGTTATTTCAGCATACAAACAGAGCTCATAAGCCTTGGAATACTCAGGAAGACCAGAAATAATCAGTTTGCTATCTACAGTTAGTGTTGGTTTAAAACACTTTAAATCATCAGTTTGTTCTGAATGTGGGGTATGATTTCTTGGTTCAATGTATTTAAGATTGGATTCTTACATTCATAATTTCAACTCCCCGCCAAATGCAATCAAATTTCCAGAGGAAGAAGAAAAAAATCAAACAAACTCTTTGCATCCTTCTGCATTTCTAACACAATAAAATACTTTAAAAGCTATATAGATATGTATTAAGTTACATAATTTCCCCTCTTCCCTTCCAAAAGCATGTAGGTGAACCTTTTATTTCTTGTCAACAATAATAAAATTTGTACTGAATTTCATGCAAAAACTGTATTTGAAGCAGCCAGCCTCTTGATCATTATACCAGCCATATAGTTGTACCCTATCTTTAGGAAATTAATTAAACCATTCATGGGTTAAGTGTTTGAAATGATTCAGAGAAATCAACTTCTATCTTCAAGTGTTAAAATCAGTTTGCCTTAGGTATCCATGGTTTAAACATTAGTTACTCTCACTTTAAGTTACCATCCTGCTTACTCACTTTTCTATATTAAAAAGTTACTGTTATTGTAACAGCAAACTCTATGTAATTAGAAGATTTTTTTACTTCTTTAATTTACTAATTAATTTTTATCTCATTTATGGTAGGATTCAGGAAAGAAAATTAACAGTTTCATAGAAAATGTTAGGATTTGTCCTTCTTTCTGAACATTTGAGAAAGTAAGATCACATCCTTAAGAGGCCCAAAATATTTCACTAGGATAACTGGAACAAAACAAGAATAGTACCTTGGCTTTTAATTAAGTTGAAAATTTACAGACTGTCTTTGGCATATGCATATTTAAATGACCTATTTTTGTTAGTCAGCAGTTCTCTAAAGAGACAGTCAGTCAAACTGGCAGATCTTTGATTCTCACCCCAGTAGGAAAGAACATTACTGCTTCTTGAGGAAAGAAACCCCAAAGTGATACGGTGGCCATAAAAACATTTTGCCTTGGATGTTTTGGACTATTTGTCAGTCTTTGAAATGACATTGCCAAAGGACAGGACTAAAAACCCAAGCATATACCATTCAGGTTGTACCTTTCCCCAGGCAGGTGCCTAGGCTGGGGACTGGGTTGGATTTTTGTTGGGTTTTCTTTTGTTTGTTTGTTATGTTGGGTAGTTTTTTTTTTACATCACTGTTTTCTCTTTTTAAGGTGTAGCAACACTTATTTAGCTTGCCAAGTTAATGAACAATTGATGAACTGATCGGAGAAGTGCTGTTGGTATAATGTAAACCACACTAGCCCTAGTGCCTCGTATTAAACTGTTTTCCCCTTTGTGCAGATTGTACTGCTGAGCTCAGGTTTGTTGAACTTGCTACCTACCTGAAAAGATTCAAAGGAATGATTTCAGCATGCCTCTTCCCTGTGCTGTTTCACTGGTGCAAGGAGGGGCCATGCAGTAACTCTACACCTGTCCAGCACACACCTATCAACTTGCTCAACTTCCCCAGTGAGTGCCAAGTTGAGCATGAAAACATCCGAGATTACTTGGGTCTGTAACCATTAGTCCAAATGCTTCTGGCTGTTCAGGTTGGATTTGAGCTGGGGTGGCTTTAACAGCTAGCACTCAATAATGGCAGTTGATGACAGCAACTTGTATTCTAGGACTAAGAGTAAACTGAATTCCTGTAAGATTCATTATAAATCAACAAGACGGAGAAGCCTACCACCAGACATCCTGATAGAAAATGATTTGAAAGGAAAGTTTCAAAGAAATATTAGGAACGTAGAGCCTATACATCCAAGGCGCTCTAAGAAAAGACCTTCTATATTTTCAGGTAGGAAATGCTATGCTAATAGTATGTTGGTGCAATATCTTTTAGCCTGTTAATATTTGAAGGAATATTTGAAGTAGCTGATTCCAGTCAGAATTTATTCTGTTTTAAAACCTACGGCAGTCTACACATATATATTTAATTAAGTACATTTATGTTAAATTATGTCAGCCATTAGAGTTAAAGTGATAGAAACAAAAAGAGAGACTTTCTTCATAGCTCTGCTCTGATTTCATGTTCCTTGCTTGTGGGAAACTTTTTTATCTTTTTTTTTAATATTTAGCATTTAAAGAAAACCAGTTTTTTTCTCTACAGCTTTAAGCTGTGTTTTGCTTAACCCTGCTTATAAGCAATGCAGTCAATAGCTGCAGTGTATCTTTCTTGCTTCTCTAATAATGTCTCTCATTGCTTTTTTGGGGGAGAATGGTTTGGGGATACACAGACTTCTTCAGCATAGCTGGTTTTTTTTGTGTGTAGCCAGAAATTAACATCATTAAATAGTTAAATGCATGCTTTGAATTCCTGGCTTGCACTGGAGCCTGTAATGTCTGGAGTTAATAATTCAGTTTAACTCTCTAGTTGTTAAGAAGTGGGAACAAGGTGTAAGAGTGGATTTCAGTCAAGCTAATAACAAGTCTGGGTATTTTTTTTTTAATTACTATAATTTGAAATATACCTAAAAATAGGCAACGGATTAGCATGAGGACAAAGGATTTGTTGCAAAACAATCATGTCATTGCTAAGAGGACTTAAAAGGTTTTAGGGGGTGGAAGGATCAATACCAGCTCATCCATACTGAAAATGAAGATGTATTTTTGTGAGGCAATCAGAGGAATTTAATCCTTTTCTGTATGTCCATTTACAGATAAAAATGAGGATTTTTAAATTTCAGGTGCAAAATAGACTAGTCCAATAGATCTTTGAAGAGCTATGAAGTATATTCAAAAGTGTTATTTAAATATTAATATTCTATTCCTCAAAGACAGCTAAACTTACATGGGTACCTTCTCACGAGTTGAAACACTGTTGAAGGAGTGGGAGTACAGTGTTAAAAGATGACACAGGGCAGCACTTCTTGTGTGGGATTTAGTGTCTCCATTGTACCTTTGGTTTGAATTTGAATTATTGAATTATTTGAAATATTTCAACACCCTAGGAAATAAAACTTTTTTTCCTTCTTCCTGCTCTACTTCCCCAGCTTAAGAGAATGCAAAAAGCCTTATCAGATCTGAAGTCAGGTGACTTAGACATGCCCAAGGCTCCTGTGCCTGAACAGGCTTTTCCTCAGGTGATGTGGTCTGTTGGTGACTGTCAAAGCACATTATTTTGAGCAGGATAGACCCTCTGTAACTTACTCTTTTTCAGTTGCTGCTTTTTGTCTTTTAGCTACCTCTGCTGCTCCTTAATTACTCCTGTACTTGGTGGGTTTTTTCCTGCTGTAACTTTTCACTTCTTTTCCCTATACATCAACATTTTTGTTAAAAAAAACCCCATATTAAATAGCCTTGTGTTTGGTCTCCAACACCATTACTTTGTTGTGAACACACAGATTTCTCCTTTATTTTGTAATAATTTTATTTACTTATTTATTTATTTAGTTAGTTATCATACTGTTCTTCTTTCTCTCTGTTCTCTTTCCAGCCTCTCAAATTACTACACTAGCAGTAATGCTAGTTTGTGCTGCGTCAGATATGAGCACTTTAATGTAGTTTGTGTGTCTGGAATTCTGCCATTATGCTTATGAAATCCACTGCAGCTGTGTTACTGTACACTCAAGGGCACTTAACTCAAAGGTAATGCAAATTGCTTGCTATAAGCAATTGAGGGAGCATGATGGAAAGATGGGTGTAGGCTTTCATTTGGTAGGTCAACAGTATACATTGGAGAAGCTTTACTAGATTTGCTTTTGAAAACAGGTTAACAAAGTAAGCTTGAAGTCCACTAGACCATTGTCTTTGTGCTGTAAATGCAGGTTAGAATGGAAACAACTGTGTCATAAAATCATGGAATTGTTTGGAGTGGAAGGGACCTCTAAAGATCATATAGTCCAACTTCGCTACTGTGAGCAGGGACATCTTCCACTAAGTGAAGTTGTTCAAAGCCCCATTCAACTTGACCTTGAACACTTGAAACAGATAGATATTAAATATACATATTTATATATACTATAAATATATAATATACATATATATACTTGCTCTGCAGTCTTTTGGATCACTGCGCAAGCCCTCTTAACAATGTGGTAATTCAAATTTATTTCAGCATAGTCATCTACTAACATAAATATTTTAAATCTCTTATCATTTTGACTCCTCCGCCTTCTTCTAGTCCTCTTATCTCTGCTTAGTCTTTTATATCATCACCATGACCCTATCTTAGTTTTAGGATGCACTTGCAATTTAGTCTGAAGTCATGTACATCTTGTTTTCTTTCTTTTTATTCTATCTTAAAGAGCTTAACGATCAAAGTAGTGAATAGTGACACGGCAAGGCATCTAGGTGCAAGGATACAGGTTGGTTCACACATGGGGACTCTTGTTTCAAATGGTGAAGACTGAGGGAAGCATCTTGCATACGATAGGCTTGTTTTGCAAGTTCGTCGTAACTGTGATAGCAATAAGCTCACTCTTTGAAAATGAAAGCTGCAACCTGAGAGAAGTGTGACATGGCTGTCTGTCTTTGTCATCAGGAAGTGAGCCATTCACGTATGTCTAGCCAGGACAATCCAAACAATGGTATCACCAGGTTATTGTGTTCATTCCCACATGGAAAGTGGAGGACAGAAACTATGTGAGGAGAAACCGTGGCATTGCCAAAAGGATACCATGCACAGAGACACCTTCTTCTTTCAGCAAAGGACTTCGTTTCTTCTTGGTCTTTAAATTCAGAATGTTTAGAGCTCTTGTATACTTCAGGGCATGGTTAACATCCTCTGTTGATTCCTAAATTTTCAGGTTTACTACTTCATAGTGACATCTTTTTACTTTTTTTTTTTTTTAAAACAACCACACAGGCACAACTGATCATAATCAACACTATAGAGCCATTTATTGACAGTTATAGAGAGATGTTCACCACCTTCATTAGTTGAGTTTGTAGAGATCTGCTGACATCCCCTTGGCTCAGCACACCGCCATAGCCATGTCTGAAACCTTACCTTGGCAGGACTATACAAAAATGAATGGTGAATTGTATTAACCTGAATATAAACCTGTGACTTGCAGTGAGGAAAGGAAGAAGTGTAAAAACACATAGTGGGCAACAAAGGGGCCTTAGGAGGCCATGTCTTTACAGAGGTACCTTGGAAAGGTAAATTGAACTGGAAATTAAAATGGATTAACTAAACATTATTATATGTCTATGCTGACTCATGTTCAGAAGCACAACAGGCTGAAGAAAATTTGTATGTATCAACTAAATAACCAATACAGAAATTACAAAGGTCAAAATACTAAAATATATTGTAATAGTGTAGTTCTACTTGGAAGCGATTTGTGAGCTGTGGATGTTAAAGTACCACTGAAAATCCATTTCTACTATTGTCATTAGTATCTTGTGTGATTATTTTTCCTCTCCTCCTTCATTTTCATACAGAGGTAGCCTGTATTATCATTGAATAATGCTTGTTGACTGCTGTAAGTTTTGAAGGACAGAGGGTTGAGAAAAATACTTTGGATTTTCTGTCTCCCAGGATCAGGCACACCCCCGTTTCATGGCTGTATGCCTATGGCCAGAATAAGCTCTATGTGTTCTGTGGGACAAGAAGTTACCTCTGCTTTTGTAAAAGCATTGTGGTGTTACTGTGAGAGTTATTTTAATGAACATCAGTGTGGTTAACAGTACTTTATATAGCTACTTAAAGTAAGAATGTAAGTTGTCAGTCTGTGATTTTATAACAGAAGAACTAGTATTCTGTATCAAATTCACTGCTTTTTATTTTTTTTTTCAGTGAAAACACTGTCACAGTTAGAAGTCTTGAGGTACTCACTCAAAGCATTTCTGGAGTTCAGACCAGCATACAATCTAGCTAAGTCACTTTCTAAAATAAGTAAGTTGATTTGACATCATGTTGGCATGTAAATTAAAATACTGAAACTTATAAAAGAAAGAAGGGGGTTATATATAAGGAAAATATTTAAAAGTTCTTCAGCAGTGATATGAATAAATTATTTAAATTTTCATGAGACATGGGGATAAAACATTCAGTATGTATGTTTTTTTTTCTTTTGACTGGCTACATTAATTGGGAAAGGCTTGCCAAATCTAACTACTTTTAATAAGGATGCTTAAAATTATGGGTACAGAATATATCTTGATTCAAATGAGTTATAATGATCTGCATTCAGTATTTTAATTTAGTTAGATTTGATTATTCTACCTCTGAATAAAGTGTACTGCACAGTAATAACGTATGCTTGTAATCTGCTTAGGATAATTGCTGTTCACTTATGGTACCGCTAGTGTCACTCTGTACATTGAAGTGTGGTAGAATTGCTTGTATTGGTACTGTATTTTACAGTATCATTCACTGAGAGCAGAAGGGAAGGCAAGACTGTCTTGTTCCAAAGTTCTTCTCTTCCCTTCCTGACTTGAAAAATTGGCTTGGTTTCCCCTTAATACTGTTAGCAAGACCTTCTGTTGTTTGAAAATGCATGGGGAGATGAGTGTTGTATTTTTTTTGTTTGCTGTTTGTATTGGAAACTGGCGTTAGTTCCGTATGTTTTATTGAGACTTATATTAAGATATGCAACCATGCTATAAAATTGGCAATTGACTGTGTGTCCACCCATTGATCTGGGTTAGTGAGCACTGTTTCATTAATAGGAATTATCAAATCGATAATGTCTTAAAGGAAGGCTTTTCTGTTGGCCTTCCTTCTGTATTGTTATGCTTACATATTTCTGCATATATTACTTAATATACTCTTACCGTTTTAATTCTTGGTTTTTTTAAGTGTCATTTTCTTTAGAAAGGATGGGTCAGTGATTCAGAGGAAGGCTATGGATTCTACATTTGGAAGTCTGATGTAATATATGCATGTTGCCAAACTTGTTTTCTTCTTGGGTTTACTGGTATTTTATGGACTGTAAAGATTGATTTCCTCATGCTCTTGTAGGCAAGATGCTACCTCACCTTTAATTGTATTTGGGAAATAAAGGCAGCTCTCTATGTCTATTGGAGAGTGACTTGAATGAGATGAGGAGGAATATAGGGAGAAAGGTGGGGTTAGGGTAGGGAAGGCTCCATCTACTATTTTGGCTTGGATTTTTGTTTTCTGACTTGTTTGTTTTGAAAACTCTTTAGTTGTCTCCTAGATATAGGTGGTCACCATCGGTTATGCTGAAGTTCTTCTTTAAGTCAGCCTCCAGTGTTCAAGTGAACAAAATCCATTGTACACACAGTAATGTATTTCAAATCTGGTGATGTCTAGGGGTTTATAGTATTTTCACTGTACTGAAAGACCTTGTGAAGCAATTGCAGCACTTGCTTCCTGATTTCAGCATAAGTTTCCCTGTGTGCTGCCATGGTAATAGCACATGAAAAAGAATCTGTTTTAGTAACATGGTTTGCCATTTTGACCCTTTGGCTCTCTGCTGTGTCCTATCTAGAGGATAATGATTAAAGTGTAGAGTGAACTCTCAAAACTTGTGCTGAGTGCTTGCCTCCTGGGAAACATGACAGGCTCTTTCTTTTGCATGGTTATGTAATCTTCAAGGAGCACTGAATTAATATTCAATGCTGGTTGTATCTCAAAAAAAAAGGTATGTTAATCTAAAATATATTCAATTTTAAAATAGAAAATCAGAGCCCTAGGAAATGTTAGCAAAATAAGAAACATATAAAAATGTTTTAAAAGATTTAAGAATAAGCCAGTCACTCTTCACGTCAAATGGTACTAGCCTTAATTACAATTCATGTACAGTAAATCCATAAGGGTTTGGTGACATTATTTTTAAGTAAATCTTTCTTTGGCTGTCATGAGACAATAGAATATTTTATTCTCTTTAGCTGATTTAAAGAGCACACTCACCATAAAAATATGCCCATCTTTGGCCCATAAAGAACCATTTTATTGCTAATGATTTGGAAACATTGTCCATAATAATTTTTTTTCATAGACAAATACATAGCCTTTCATTACATGTTAGACAAACATTACTTTTAAAGTCTTACAGTAGTGCATCTGCTGCAATCAAAAGCTTATCAGCCTAGTAAAATGTTTTTAAAAAAGCAGACTTAAAGGTTATTATAATGGCTTTGATTTAACCTTCTTCCTGATGTATAGTTTGCTCCTCTTCTGAAGTGCAATCTTCACATAAACTAATGTAGTTAATGACATTAAAATATGTTTTCTTGACAGTCATATGAGTCTATGGACTGCATAAAAATCACTCAAAATATAGTTCTGCTCTAGTGCTTGTTTACTTGTAGATACTTTTGAGTACCTGTTGGGTGCCTTTGGTGGATAACTATTTTCCTTTCAGCTATTTATACTTTCTCTAGCCCTTAATGGCAGCATACTCTGTCCTGGTTAAATCACCTGATAGTCTTGGAATTTCTGAAATAAATGTTCTCAATGTTTTCTTCATTTTTATTTCTTTGCTATACCTGAATTTAAACAATAACAAAAAGTTTGAGTCCCTAAAAATACTTAATTCAGTAAGAATTTTAAAAATCAGTATTTTACTAATCTGTTTAGTTTCAAAGACTATTTTGTCTGAAGATGGGTATAGATAATAAAATTCATCATAATTACGAAAGACTGCTTCTTGTGATGAAAAATGCCCTGGTAGTGAAAGGAAATTCTTGAAATACTTCTTGTAAATCAGCTGTAAGCAGATAGACACTGAGTTAATGTATGTAAGTTTTCATAAATAACAAATTTCATCAACTGTATCTCTCATTTATTTTCTTTATTGCTACTAATTATAAGTGGTTAATTTGAAATATGATTTTTATTAATTTTGGTGATTGGATCTTAAATTAGTAAGTTGATATGAGGAGCTCAGGACATTACTATATTTGGGTTTTCTGGGTAGTTGAAACTGCACACTGCTTCACAAGGTGACATCAATTTAAATTCTTCTTGCACAGGCTATACAAATGTCTAGCTGCTACACAATGCTGGAATGCAGTTTTATAGTCAGATACAATTTTGAACATTCAACAAATGTCTGTTAGTTGAAGACATTACTGTTTCCAGGAAGTATTTTCTTAGAGAAGCAAAGTATATTTTGGAGGACTTGGCTGTGTAGTGGGGTTATTTGCTTATTTGTTTGGTTTAGAACTGCCTGAGGATGTTCCTGTGGCTTTCTGTGGGTTTTTGCTCTGTCTTTGGAGTTATTGTTTCTGCAATTTCATGGTGGCTGATGGCAACATGCTTTAGTTGTAGAACTCGTTACTGTGCATCCCTATGCTCACTTGTTGTGAATTATCTGCTCTTCCTAATAACCTTTTCTACAGTCATTTGTGATGCAAACAATAAGGGGTTGGCAAAATAATTTTTAATCATAATGTTTAATCTGCATAATGGTAAGGAAAGGGGCACTCAGTAAGTATCATTTTTCTTATTGTAATCTATGTTGTTGTTCTGTATTTTCCAACTGTGTTTAGGATCTTTAAACTGGTCAATTTCATGCTAGCCTGTCTTTCCTGTTCCTTGTATGCAAGTCAGAGAAATTCTTCTCTACTAGAGTTGCTCCACTTCCCATTTTGCCTGGACCAGCCTGTAGCCTCTCCTAACAATTTTTAGGCACAGCTCAGAAGTGGACAAGAGCTGAGGAATCAAGAGAGAATTGGGTGCTGCCATCCACATTTAGATAATGTTTTACTGCGTGCTTGTAGGCTGTTTTGTGCCATCTTGCCATGGCCAGAGAACAGCCCAGGTTTTAATATAGGCATGGCATTTGCGATAAATGATTTGTGCTAATGTAGTTGAATCACCAGTCTGTCCAGCAAGAGATGGCTTTAATAACTATAAAGGTCAATAAAACTCAGTACAAGTTTCCTCTATGAGTCACCTTAAAGTACTTCTGTGAGGGCTTCTTGAAATCTATCATGGATCAGTTATTGAGTCCTGTATGGAGAATCATTCAAGCACTAGATTTCCACTGGATGCTGAGGCTTTACTCCAAAATGGGACAGTATAGTGTGTGGCAAAGGTTTTACTATCACACAAAGATGCCAGGGTGAAAGAATACCGGAGGCTAAATTCGGCTCACAACATGGAATTTCAGGGTCTGAAGATAAGTAAAGCATATGTGTACAAGTCCAATTCTAAATCCATTCTGGAACTAGAAAATCAGTAGTTCTCTCTTTAGAAGTTATGAATAATATGTCATACTGAATGTTATGGGACTGTTAAGAGTAGTGTTACAGTTTGGCCTTTACCTGGTTGCAATTGTATTCTCTTCCCTTGTTATTTCCCTTATTATTAGTGGTGGTAGCAGCAGTGGTTTTCTGTTATACCTTAGTTACTGGACTGTTCTTATCTCAACCCATGGGAGTTACATTCTTCCGATTCTCCTCCCCATCCCTCAGGGAGTGGGGTCTTGGGAAGGGGGAGGTGTGAGTGGGCAGCTGTATGGTTCTGAATTACCAGCTGGCCTTAAAACACAGCACAGTGTTAAGAATACTTCTGCATAATCTAATGTTATATTTTCATTCTTCTAACTTGAAAGCTCATCCTAAAAGAGGTCTTAGTGACTGTGGCAACTTCACTCAGTAGCAGGAAGAATGATGGTGGCAGAAATGCAGAAGGCCAAGTCTATGCCTCCTTTGCCTCAGTCTTTACCTCCAGGAGGCCTCAGAAATCACAGGTCCCAGAGCCCAGTAAGAAGGCCTGAAATAAAGCAGACTTACCCTTGCTACAGGGATAACAGGTTAGGGAACATTTTTAAAAAACAGGATGTACATGAGTCCATGGGACCTGATAGGATGCAACCACATGTGCTGGGGGAGCTGGCTGATGTCACTGTCAAGCCAGTCCTGATAGTATTTGGAAGCTCATGGCAACTGAGGGAAATTCCTGAGGACTGGAAGAAAGCAAATGTGTCTTCTTTCTTCCAGAACGGCAAGAAAGAGGATCCGCAGAACTATGGGCTGGTCACTCTCACCATAATGCCTGGGAAAGTGATGGAGCAAATAATGAATAATCCTGTAACCCATTTGCAAACATAGGAGAAGTAGATGACTGGGTACATACAGTAGTCAGTATGTTTGTCTAAAAGGGAAATCAGGCTTTACCAACTCAATAGCTTTCTAAAACAAGATAACCAGCTTGGTGGATGCTGGGAGAGCAAAGGATGCTGTTTATCTCAGCTTTAGAAAGGCTTCTGATAGTGTGCCTTCTGCAACATCCTCACAGACAAAATGATGAAATACAACCTCAGAACTGTAATCAATGGATTTAGTTTTAAGATTGTATTTTTTTTTTCTTTATGCCATTTTCAATCTGGTTCTCTTTGTGTCATATATGGAGTAAGTAGTGTAGGGCTCAATATTAGATTAGTATTATAATGTGCTGATGAAACTACAGAAACAAATACGAGTTGCAGTTGTTGCTTTTTAATAATAATATACAGCCTGTTGTTCACACAGATTGAGATCTTAGATTATTTTGATCTCATTGTATATTACTGAGAACTAATAATGTCTGTATAACTATATGTGAAATGTTACATTTGCGTCTCAAATAGACTAGACCGGGCTCCATAAGTACCTGTTTTGACATTTGGAAATAGTTTAACCTGGATCTAGCATTACTCACATTAGCTCTGCCAGAGGGGTTTTCTGTCTAGCCTGGCTAAACTGAATGACTGTATATGGACCAAAAATAAAGACATTCTCTGGCCTGACCTATGCAGGAAATCAGGCTGATTGTCATTGTCCATTGTGGCTTTTAAAATATTCAAGCTCACTGTTTGGTGGGTGCTTCATGCAGTTAAACCTAGAATGCAGCAGTTCCTGCAACAGCCAAAGTTTACTAATGATGCAGCCATGAAAGTGGCTTGGAAGAATGTTCTTACTTTAAAATACGGTTAACTGTTGCAGATATTTGTAAGTGTATATGAGCAGTTGGGAAAGTTATTTAACCAGGTGATACCTGTGAAAAGTATCTCTTTGTATTTTAAACATTCCTTTTTCTTCTTTTTTTTTTTTTTTTTTTTTTTTTCCCCAATTTAAAAACATTGTTCTCTCTTGTTTCTTTTCCCCACCTAAACCCCTGTGCAGGAGCTTCTGTGTTGACCATGGTGATCAGGTGCTCCTTCAGGGAGACACACAATCTCATTCATAGAATCATAGAACCATCAAATGGTTTGGGTTGGAAGGGACATTAAAGATCACCTAGTCCCAACCCCCCTGCACCTTGCACTAGACCAGGTTATTCAAAGCCCTGTTCATCAACTGAATGTAATGCTGTAGCCCCAACCATATTCCCCAAAACACAAACACAGCACCCAAATCAAATTCTTCCTCCTAGCCAGTGCCACCATAAGGACACCGAATGGAAACTATGGGACAAAGGGAGAGGATGGAAGAACTTCACAGGTTTTTCAACTGTAGCACAATCTTACATTAGCTGAAACCAAACATAAAAACACACACTGGGTCAAATCTGCTGTGTTATCAGAAGATGAAGAAGTATATTCTTGGACAAGTTTCCATCTCACAGAGGATTCTGTCTGTGCTGAAGCTGGTTTTAGTTCACTGAATTAGTCAGTAGCTGGTGGTGACTTCCCTTGATCTGTGGAAGAGTTCAGGCAAGGTTTGTGCGTTAGTGCCCTGTCTGAGTCAGGAGGATACGGTGTCACTGAGCACCAGCACCCGACTGAGCATCAGCTCAAGTTCCACACCCAGAACCACAGCCTGGCAACACTTGCAGCTCCACTGCAAAATTTTAGATCAGGTGAATCCCAGTTGTTATTTTTATGATCACCATTCCCTTTTGGATTAGGTTGTTAACGAGGTTTAACTGGGTTTTCTCCAGATCTGAGCATCATGTTCAAATACTTTTATTGAAGTATTCTGTTTCCAGGGATTGTTTTCAGGTATATGTCCTGTATTTCAGATTTAATTTCATGGCTGAGAAGCCATGAAAAAGAAAGAGCCTCTTTTCCTCTTCTGATTTGTGAAAGAGAAAACATGTGAGAAGATGAAATCTACTCATTTAAAAAAAAAAAAAAAAAAAAAGCTTAGATATTCAAAGCTTTTAATGATGCAGTCGACAAACAAGTACTCGAAGTCTGATACTGAACAAGATTAGGCACTTAATAATCTACAAAGCAAATTCTGGGTATTTCAGGAGCTAAATACCTCTGAAAGTCTAGCCTGTGGAGACTCAAAATCATTAATCATTTTAAGTGTAGTTAAAGTAACTATAATAAGTATTGTCTTCACTAGGAAATAATTCAATTTTAAAAGTGACTTCTGTGCTTTTTCCCTTGGGTGCTAAGCCCAAAATAGTATTATTTTTGTTAATAAAAAGCAGATTTTAAGGGGGTTTTGTACATTTATTCTCTAAATTGCAGTTTCCATTCAAATGTAGCATAAGAGAAACCCTGAGTAACATTACCCTCTTAAGCAAGATGATCATTTGCCTTTTTCCAATTTAAGCAGGGAACTGTGTTAGACCTTGTAGCTCTCTTTAGATAAACAGGAAGAGACTGACTGAACAATACAGAAGGCCCAGTTACAAGGACTGTATGTATATTTAACTTGGCTTCTGTGAGGACACTGGCGCTTCTATAGAGAGGCAGCAACTTGGAGGGTGCTGGAGCTCTATTAATCACAGTCACAGAATGGTCTGGGTTGGAAGGGACCTTAAAGAAAACTGGTTCCACCTCCCCCTGCAATAGGCAGGGATACCTTCCACTAAAGCAGGTAGCTCAAAGCCCCGTCCAACCTGTGCTGGGGGATGGGGAAGAATCAGCAAAGAAAACCTTTCTCTCTGAAATTGAGATCTCTCCTGCCACAGATTATTTCAAAAGGTGAAACAATGCATCCTTATAGATAACTTTTTAATTAAAATTAAGAAGTTTTGCTTCAGAAAAGATTTTGCAAGTCCGAACAATTATTCTTATATAAGAACAATGAGTTACTCTATTTAAGTGTTACCTCCTATCTAGTCAGCATCTAACAATGCCATTGTGCTAGTAAAGGTATTACACAGTAAACCTCAATATGCTGTGTCTCACCCATGCTTGCCTAGGAGGTTTGTATGGAAAAGGATTTACATAGAGCACAACACATTTTTCTTTCAAGAACTGATTGGATTGAGATGTTTAGTGGCATCAGTTCTTCATAGAATGGAGAATATAATTTTGATTAGTAACAGGAAAGCACTACGGCAGAAACCGTATCCAAAAGGGTCGAACCTGAGGGAAGAAGAACCACAAGAAACAGAAATTTGGCCTGATTTTCCTGACAGTACCTCACTGCAGTCATTTATGTAAAGTTGCTGTAAAGCAGCCAGTGGTTTGAGTCAGGAAGATTTTTGCTGATAGCTATTTGTGTTTACTTTGGGTAAACAGAAATATTTTCAAAAGGATGAAGGGCATGGTGATGGACAGCCTAGCTATTAAATGTATCAAGTGAGCTAAGAAGTGTATGTTCATGTGCATGCCCTGTTTATAAACTGCAGTCAGGGAAAGAAAAATATTTCTTTTGGTCTGCCACCTGGCATTGACTTCTTAGGTAATCCTGAGTTTTGAGGCATGATTTCTTCCCACTTTGAAACAAAAAAGAACTTTTAGAAGTTGTAGGTGTTATCCAGCTGAGTCATTAGGTGCCTAGTCTAACTGGAGGTAGCAGTAGTCTGGGCTACTTGAATGTTGGATCTTCCTGTTGGCATTTCCAAGTAAAATGAGAAAAAAAGAGCTCTTTTTACTATAATGAGGCAAGGCTCCAGCTATACCAAGCATCTCACTTGCAGCAAGGGCCTGAGTCCTCTGAAGGATGTACAGTCTTGTTTGAGATAGCATGTATGTGTCAGGCATGTAGGGAAAGTTGATGTAGTGACACATAAAATTTGCTACCTCTTCATCACTTGACAGTGGTAAAAACTGTTGCTAGCTGTCTGAGGCCAGCTAATCCTGGCAGTGCTCAGCTTCCCTGTTTCAGTCAGGTAACTGTTATGCAAGGGTTTCAAGATGTAGCATTTTTTGGATTAATTCAGGGTGAACACTGTATGCATAAGACCCATCCGAGGGAACTGTGAGGGTGTTTCCGTTACATGGGCACGTGTGTGCCATCTCAGACCTGATACCTGACTGGTCTGATGGCCTCTCTCTGATAGCGGTCAGAACGCGATACCTGATAGGAAGGTGTAAGAGGCAGCAAATGTAGTACAGTCTGATCCCGTGTCCATCTCATCTTGATCTTTAGTAGATGGAAGTTGATTGAAACCCTTCCAACTTGTTAATTCTCATTTTATGAGAAACAAAAAATCAGCTTCTCTTCTAAGGTTGACATTGCTAGCGGAGCAAAGGGATACAAGTAGAAGGATACCTTTCTACAGAGTAATGAAAACATTGAAGTGTGAGTCTCCAAATAGGTCAGCCAGAAAGGAAGAAGTGTTAATAATTAACGATAAAACTAGAGAATGGAAAGGAAAGTTAAAAAAAGAACAAGTAAGCAAGTAGCTTATCAGAAGAGCATCTTATTTAAAGCCAGGGAAAGCTTTAAGAGCTGCTGTGGCAGAATTAAGAGAATAAAAATATATCTGCAAATATTTGAGATTCAGGAAAACATTTGTTTCAAAAATTACTCTGCAGGAAGTGCATACCTTGACATAAAAACTGTATTAGTATTTGAGAGCAAATTGGAAGTACAGCACTGAAAATTCCTCATCATCATTAGGTAATCAATGAAAACATTGTACATGTGGAGCATATTGAGGTGGAAATGAGTATTTTGAATGTGTCCTTCTACAACAGAGACAAAATGAGGAAAACTAAAGCGTGTGATGTGGTTTGTGTTTGAATCAGAGATAGTTTTGGCATCAGCTTGCCATTGCAAGTGGATATAGCCATCTCTTTGTCTGCCTCCCTCTGCTTCCCATCTCAGGCACCTCTCCAGGGAATCAGGAGCTTTTCCTTTTCCAAGGCAGGTTCCCAGCTGGCTGCCTCTTGCATGCCTGGGGAGGGAGAGGAGAGAGGGTTTTTCCCCAGCTCTATGGCCCTGGGAGAAGAGGAGGAGATCTGTGCCTGAACTTCAGGGTGTGTCTGCTAATAGCAAGCACAAGAATGAGGAGAAGATGAGGAGTCTTACAATCTCAGCTAAGGTAACATGCAGTGACTGTTTGCCATTCATAGAGACCCTGTGGAAGCAATCAGGTTGCTTTGAGAAACCTGGTCTAGTGGAAGGTGTCCCTGCCCATGGCAGGAACTTGGACTAGGTCATCTTTAAAGGTCCCTTCCAACCCAAACCATTCTGTGATTCTATGAATAACTAGTGATAGGCATGCTCCAACCCTTCCCCTTCCTGGCTTTTACTTCTCTGCCCTCAGTCAGCGCATGCTGTGAGGAGGATGAAAGAGATACAACTGCATCGCAGGGAGGTGGAAGGGAAGTGGAAGAGGCCCTGATTTTGACCTAATTCTGGGCCTAAATTTTTGAGTATTTAGGGGTTCAATCGTGCATTATGTGGCAAAATTTCTTAAGCTGAGGAAAAGTAGGACAGCCAGAACCCCTGTGTTCCGTCTGTCCTAGGCTATATGGTACCAATCTATCGTATAGCTATTGCAACATTTTAATTTTATCCTATTGTATTCTATTTAATAGGCTTCTATTAGAATTTTTATATAATTGCACCCAAAATTCCTGATGTTATATTTCTATGCTCCTGTCTTCTATTCTGACACGGTTTAGAATGAAAACATGTATTCCCTATGCATTATTTACTGTTCTGCCACTTCTGCTTGTTTTGCTTTTTATCACTAGGTGGCAATATCTTAACAGTCAGTTACAAACACAAGGCAAACAAAATGGTGCAGCAAAACTAGAGACATGACCTAAAAAGGATTTCTGGTACTTTATTTACAGTTTACCCCATTAAATTAGGTTCACTTAATGAAATTTTATTTTGTGAAGTGCTTTTTTCGCTTGGTACTTTTAATTTGTGACCCTAGCAAAATGTTTATTTTGCCTTGTTAAATTATGGGACGTTATAGGTACATAGAGTTGAGTTGATTTAGATAACAATTTTAATTCTCATTTTAACAGAGAACATTAGTAAAGCAACGTACAAGCTGTTTTGTTAATGTTTGCTTTGAATTGGTTTGTGTTATGCAGGCTATAATAAGAAAAGCAAAAAAACTTTGCAAATATTTTAACATAAGGAAAGAAGTACACAAACTCAAAAAATGCCAAGTTGAAGAACATGAACTGCCTACATATAAATACTGTGGGGTTTCTGCTTAAATGTAAAAATAATACTCCTTCTTTATTGCTGGCTTCCACATGGACTTTTCTCTTCACAAATAACAGACGCATCATTTTTTTCAATGTTTCTTTTTTTTGTCCTGAAACCAAAGGGGTTAAATCCAATACCTAAGCATAGGTATTTAAGAGAATGCCTGCAACTGCTTCAGAAGGTTGTGGATCTCATGTAGGTTTTCTATCTGCCAGTCTCTGAATTGTTTGCATACCTTCATGTATGTATAATTACACTAGACACTTATATTTAGGCACCTGAATACTGTTTGACTACACCCAGTATCCATTTGAACGCTAACACAGTCTTTCAAGAGTACATCATAAAGGGGTTTCAGGTAGTTTTATCAAATAAGGGGATGTGAAGTCATAAATGCATTGCAATATATCCCATGATGTGATAACATAATAGATCCTTTTTATTTTCAAATGTTAGGTGTGTTCTGTACTGGAAACAATTTATCTGTGAATCATTCATTGTAGAGTTGCTTTATTTGGCCCAAAAGGTCTAAATTGTATCAAAACAACAGAGATCCTAATAAGCAGCCCTTATTTGTTCCTTGGAGTGAAAAACTCCAGGCAGCTAAACATTTATCTAAACTGTATCAGTGTAATCCAAGATGATTCTGTGAAAGTCAGAGACAGGAATAATTCAGCATACAGCACTATCTAGCTAAAAGGACATAGCATTGGATGTAATTAAGGAGGAAAAGCTGTATGACTTGGTGAAGCCATAGAGAATCAAAAACAAAGTTACAACTTCCAGCAGTTCAGAAAAGTGACTTCTGGCTATGGTATCTGTGTCCACATCACTGCCTGGAAGCTGTGGTGAGCTGGGCAGTAGAATAATGATCAACACCTAGCAAAGGTAAGAGCTAGGTATTGAGTGCTAGCCAGGCAAATAAAAAGTTGTGGTTTGTGTAGGGTTTTTTTGCTAGATTAGGGTTGAAGTCCTCCCATCTTGCAGGATGACACTGTAGGAGAAACTGGTTTATAGACATGTTTCACTGCCGGCCTAGGAGAGGCTTTGTGGTGTTAGCAGGCATTTGTGTGCTCATAAATATAATCACTGTGGTTTACTGATGGAGTTTGAATAAAAGTACTTAGAGTTAAAAAATATGATCACCTGCTATGTAAGTTTAAAAACTCATTCTGATAGCAACAAATATGGAACACAGTGTTCTAGTTTCTGCAACTAAAAGGCAATCAGTGTGTGAGCGCTAGGAAGGAAATTGTGTGCAAAATTTGAATCTGTAGTTTATTCTTGCTTTGTTGCTGTTGTCATCCCTTGGAGGATGTCATCCCATGGAGGATGTCATCCCTTCAGCTACTCCTTGCATTTAGCCTCAGATTCTGAAGAGTTCAGATTGCAAAATCCAAATAGATCCTTTCACACCAAACTAAAATGAGCCCTGAAATATTGTGCAAGGACTGCTCTATATTCACATCTCCCTGTGCTTTTTTAAGGGTTCCTGCAAGCATTGCTCAAAATGTAGAGGACTGAACTGCCTGTATGGCGGTTATAAGTAGTAGTGACTAAAAATGTAAATAAAATGGGTGCCTATGCTACTAAATATTACATATTTGGTACTTTAAATACAGTATCTGAATTACAGAAATAGTTACACTAAGTATCGTGTAGACAGTGAAGAGAAAAATGCTGCTTTGGAAAGTAATTGTGCTCTACACTGGAACTCTTGGGAACTCTTTTAGTCATGCTGAAGGCACTCACCTCCCAGCATAGACATCTAAGCTGGATGCCTTAAGATAGATATTGTGAATACTTTCAACTGTATGTATTTTTGTTATTCTTTCACTGAGTGAAAGTTTTGGAAGTCTATTTTTCATGTTTTGCAATAAAAATAGCTGTTCAGGCAGTGTTCTGTTCATGAGAACATTTCTGACAGTGCTGCTGAGCAGCTTCTCCCAACCTGCTTTTACCAAATTTGAGGAATGGGAACACTATGGACTGCTTGGCCACTGAAGGCTATAAGCCGGGTACCCAGGGCTCCTGGATATCTGCTACTATGATCTCAGAAAGCAGATGAGAGAACAGAAGGTGCACTGCATGTCGCGAATATGGAGTTTGATTTATATACAAATGTTTATAATTGAAACAATGCTTCTGTGATCATGGAAATCAGCAGGTGCTTCAGCATGGTAGACCTATGAAAAGCCTTATGTTACAGATTTCCATAGTGAAAAACTTGTTAAATTATAATTAATTTATCATAAACTCCCATGTAGTGATATTGTCAAAAGAAACCCACTGTATTTGTAAATATGTAAGACTGAAATATCCATCATCGGCATGTTTACTTACACTGACAGATTTTGTATGCTTATGCCTGTCTTATAGCCTGAAATATGTAATTAAATTCTAAATATCATAAAGTCAACAAGAATTGAAATGGAAGCTGTGTAACTTCTTAGTCTTGTCAGCCTCAAGTTCAGAGCACTGGATCAGAATGCTGCTGTTTCCACCATTTCAGTGTGTCATTCCTGTTCTAGGAGTGTTTCCAAAATGTGAGCAAAATCATAATATGTCCTATTTGAGCAAATTTAGTTTGGCAAATATTTAAATTAAACTTAGCATTTAGAAGTTTTTTTACTATTTTATTATAACTTAATCATAGGAATTAGTGAGATTTTAATTGGTAATGCTGTTAGTTTTGAAGAAGCTGTTAGAGCAAAAGTTAAATTCAGAGGTATGTATGTTCTGGGTGGTACTTTGTAAAGAAGAACTGATAATGGAGGAGTGTGAGTACTGAGGTAAATTTTATTGATGGTATTGAATACTGTGCTATGAACACCTGTGTTTAAGTAGTGGGGCAGTTTTTCCTCTTGTAGCTTAAGAGACTGCTCTGTGGACTGAAAGCAGTTCCTTAGTTTGTACCTCTCCTTATTACAATTGTGAGATCAGTAAGCATAATATCAAAGTTGTATTCTGTATGAAGTCTTTCATATGATGCCAAAAACATACAAACTGTGAGTGGTGGCATTTTTCTTTAGTGTGCTTTGTCTTAAGACATCCGTTAGATTGTTCAATATTTTAGTACAACAGCCAGTGGAAGTGCACAATAGGTAAAAGTGTTCTTCAGAAAGAATGCTAAAAGGTGAAAGCAGTGAGATTGTGAATTGTATACTGATGTTGTGATGCAGTGTTAAAAAAAGGCTACTCTACATGAAATGGAATTATTTTTGCTCCAGATCCCTTTGGAGAAAGTCAGTTGAATGGTGCTAGAGGATCTACCACTTCTAGATAGAAGGCTGAATGTAGCTATAGCTGCCTTAATGTTAGGCCATCGGAAGTGCAAATGGGCACTGGGTGATATTTTAACATCCCAGACACAAACTGTACTTACAGTAGTCAAATCCAGATAGCCTTGGATGTGACAGCCCATTTATTTCTTCGCCAAATGATCACAAAGCCAAGAAGAGATTGTGCTGGTTAGACTCAATAACTGGTCAAGATCAAGAAGGACAAGCAACAGGAACATTACTGGATCATCTTTGTACAAGGTGATTTGGTGTCACGGTTTAAGCCCAGCTGGTGACTCAGAACCATACAGCCACTCGCTGGAACAGAGGTAGGAAAAACAATGGAAATGAAACAAAGATCAATAGTGAGGTTAAAAAACATCGAAGATCTTAAAAAAACCGGTATCTTCCCATTCATTATAATGGAAGAGTGGGCATATGAAGTTGCTCAGGTAATAAAATTTCTGTTAAATATATCAAAAGAGAGACTTGGCCTTGTAAATATAAACCACATAATTTATGGGGGAAAAATAATCTGTCAACAGAGCCGCTCATTGACCTCAGCCACACTCAAGGCTTTGAAACAAAATTCGATGGGAGATTGTGTTTAAGGGTGTGGACTTAATTGGAAGTTGGATAAAATCCAATACAGATTTAGGAAAGACAACTATTTGCAAATTAATTTATATTTTTAACAAGAGAATTGTGATCAAATTGATATATCAATCATCTTTAGAAAAGCATCTGATGTAGCACCACAGGGAAAATTATTGCTTAAATCCTTGAACAGGCATGAGGATGAATAAGGACTTCCAAACCTACCTGGCATTGTCTCTGCTGAAAAAGCAATTAGTGGAATGGGAGAAATCATCAGTCGTGGGCTTGGCAAATTTTGTATTAAATTTATCTTTAATTATAAAAAGTTGGAGTATGCTGATTAAAATAGGATTGTACGATGAGGAGGCATCGGCAGGTGGGGGAGGCAAGGATGGCAGGGGGAAGTCTCAGGAAAGAAACTGGGGGCCTGAAGTGACTGCAGTGGGATGATATTTAACAGTACAGGGAGAAAGATCTGATCAGACGTCTTTGATGGCTGTTGAGATCAAACCAGAGATACTCTGAACATTTCTGGCAGCCCGTGTTCATGAAAGGGTGTAAACTTTTTGTGTCAACTTTTAAAAATTGAAAGAAGCTTTATAAAGTGAGTTTCTACAACAGCCTTCTATTAGTGAGGGCACAAAACGTTATCTCTAGATGAGGTATGTTTACAGAAGACATTTAGCATATTTTCAGTGAGAACCGCAGGAGTTTGGTCTCAATGACCCTTGTATTCCTCAGTTTCCAATACAAACATCAAATTCTTTGCATACTGAAACTAAAAATAATGTGCAAATTTAATTGCTGACAAAGTTTTTAGAAGAATCAGCAGCAGACAAGCTATTTTGGCTCAGATACTGTAATTATGAGATGCTGCAGGAAATTTATTCCACTAAGTGAGAAAAGAAGTACTGTTATTCCCAGGCAGTAATATCTGGAAGGATGATGCCAAGAATGTATGAAACATAAAATATTTGGGAAACTGATTCATCTTACTTTTCTTCATTACCATAAATATGCGTAGTGATGTACTGTGATATGAAATAAAACCTTAGGAATATGGAAATTGGAGCTATTAATTATTTTGTAGAAAATACAGATTACAAGCAGTGAATTGCTTCTGCCTGATTTTTGTATGTGGATTCCTTATGTGAATTCAGTTCCTTTTTAAAAAAACATTATTCAAGATAAAACCAAAATCACACTGAGAATTTTCTGTGACTCCTTTGGAGGTGAATACCAAGCAGTGCACTCTGGTTTATTTGCCATTATGAATTCAGCTTGCTGTCTCTTATCTTTGTCGAGGGGGGAAAAAAAAGTCAAGAAAAAAATGACAACACATTTTTCAGTAGTAGTGAAAGAAAAGCAGAAGCAGCCAGGCTGAATGCCGCGTTTTCAGTGCTCTGGAAGTGCTTCTCTTGTGCAACTGGGCTGAGGGAGAGCCTTTTTTTACCCAGCGTCACTGCAATCAGATCTATGGGTGCAGTTCTGCTTTACCGCAGCATGATGCAGTTGTCTACAGTTCAGCGTGCTCTTCTTGGAAACAGGCGGAAGGAGAGCAGCTGACCAGAGCATGAAGAGGTTGTTCGTTAGAGGGTGGTTTTTTTTCCTAAAGCTAAAGAGTACGTGTGAAATTCCTCCAGCTGCAGAAGAAACGGTTTCAGTGGGGCTTCAAGTTGATACTCGGTTCGCAAGAGGCGGTACATAAGCTCCGGCTGTCAGCTTCTGGTGGAAAAAAAAGCTTCAGACAGGCAGACTGCATGTTATTAAAAGCACAGCTCAGACACCCTTCGGGAAGATACTCTAACTGTGCTTTATGGAACAAGTGCTGTGGTGCTGCATATGCCTTAACCGACCAGATGAAATTTGCCCGCTTGCGGAATGGAATAAATGAAAATACATACTGAGAGGGTGAGGGAATAAAATACTCTGCAAATAGAATTAAGTACAAGCCCCGGAGGAAGAGCAAAGGACAAAAATCTCATGGTGTGTTTTTGTTGTTGTTGTTGAGCTGTTTTTTTTTTTCCATGAGCTTACCTACCATGAACGGAAGAAGTGGATCTGCGGAGACTTCATTTCCTCCTCTGACCCCTCGTTTACATCACTAACTGGTGACAGTCACATCTACATGCATAGTACCTGCTACTTCAGCTGCTCAGAATTATAGAAGCCTCTTTGTATGCAGCAGACATGGCTAGCCAGCAGGATTCAGGCTTCTTTGAAATCAGTATCAAATATTTACTGAAATCCTGGAGCAATAGTGAGTAGCAGAAGAGTAATCTTTTTATATTATGCATTGCTTGGTAAATAGCTAGGATAAACTAAAGGGTAAAATCTTATCTTTCTGTATGTTTGTGTTATAGAAACCAAATAATTTTTTGCTTTTGTCAGCTCTAAAAATCAGAACGTCAGAGATTTAAATAGGTTTCATTAACTGCAAAGGCTGTAATGGGATTATACTAGATTTTGCTTGATTGAATCCTGAAGTTAGGCTGTTTTCTGGCTCTAACAGTACATTGCAGGGAGTGCATTCCAAACAGCGTTTCCTGCCTACATGTTTATTTGATTTGTCCAGGCTCTATCTAAATATTTTTGAAAATGTTGTTTAATCACAGGGTGTGGCATTGCTCAGAAGTTGATTTTTTTTTATTAATTGTGCACCAAGGACAGAAATATAATGACTGTACTTGAGGTCTCAAAGTCATTATCTGAATGTGATGAAAAGCAAAACATCAGTTGCTTATAGCTGCACTTCCCACCCTATGCTCAATTTCAGAATCTTATGCAATATTTCCATCCGGTAAGAATCCATCTATTTATCTAATCCAGGCTGGGTTTTGCAGAATGTAAACAAATAGCATTTTAGTCTTCCTTTGGTCTTTTCGGTATTGCTGTTCCTGGTTTCCATTGCTGTTTAAATCAATCAAATCAATCACTCTTCAGATTTTTAGCATTATTATGTAATGAAGATTTCTGAGTAAAAGTAGTGCTTGCAAATATATTCAAATTAGGTAAGGCCATGTGTTAACTCTGGCAGAAATATGCATTTTGATTTAAAATTCATGAACAGTATATTCCTTTCCTATAGAAGCTTGTATTAAGAGTGCTAAATCTTTAAAATTAACTGGTTTTAAAAGAAAGAACACAATGTCTCTGGAAAAATCCAACTTGGCTATGAATGCAGGAAGGTTCTGATTATCCCACTATCTATAACTTAGTAACTTCTGCATAACAGCCTAGTTTTTTTAAATTCCATGATAGAAAAAAATGCAAAATCTGCTTAATGCAAGCATGTGTATGAATACCTGCAAAGAAATTAAAATAACACTGTATTAGATGTGTGACGTGCAAGACTTACCGTTATTAAATGATATCCATAGAAACAGTATTTTTCCAGGTCATCTGTAACCTCAGTAACACTGTAGTGCTTGGTTGAATCTGTTTTTCTACCACAAGTGTGAAGCCACCAGGGAATAATACTATTACCTAAACAATATTGCTTGTCTGCCCTCCTTCCAGAATATTTAGTGTATATTCGTTCAAATCAGTGATCCCATAAGAACTGGAAGAGAATTTTATAGATTAGTTACCTTTTTGGACTAATGCTAATCAAATACTGAGAAGTGTGGACTGTGACAACACATATTTATTAAAAGCTAGCCACAGTTTATGACAGAAGAAAAACAAGTCACTTTATGGTGCAGAGATCAAATCAGTTCTGGCATGATTTTTGTAATAGACTACTGTAACTTTAAGAATAAGTAAAACTAGCACTTTAGAATATAAAAATAACTACATTATGGAATTAAAGGTGACATTTTAATCTTTTCTTTTTCCTCTACATTGAAGTATATTGAAGGTACTTCAAAATAGCTAAGATATTTCTAGTCTGAAATTAGAAGGCCTTAAATGAAACTTTGTTTTAGGGAAATTGAAATAGTATGTGATAATTACTATTTCTGAAATTATTTTAGCTGATGAGCAGACTTTCTACTTTGTTTGAATAAACAGCAAAAGGAAATAAAATAAATTGATCCAGGTTGATTTCAACTTGTTGCAAGTAATTTTACTTTTTTTTCTTCCTGTCTTGAAGGCTATGTTTATAAATCTGTACTTATCTTTTCTAGCTGAAAAAACTCCAGCTTGATAAGAAGACTAGGGAGTTCAAAAGAGCTAGGGCTTTCTTCAGCTCTGCTGTGCGATGGGTGGAGCAGAGAAAAACACTTCCCTTACTTGAGAAACTGCTGGGAAGGTTGCACATGCATGTACAGAACATGTTTTTCAGAAAATAGGTGCTGTGTCTGCATGCCCAAGAGCAGAAGTAAGCTACAAATTACACTGGGGCATTTACCTTGTAGAAAGAGTCTTAACGTAACTGTTTTAAAAGAAAAATAACCTTGGGTCCTACAGTATATATTTTGTTTAAATAGTAATAGTGCTGAGGTGCTGTCCTTGTATGTATCTGTAAATTGTCACTTTAAAACAGTATCTGTAAATAACATTTATCTTTCCTGTGCTTTATAGTCCCAGCAAACCCAGGCCTTTCTATTGATCTGTGTTTTGGCTTACACAGGGCATTAACCTTTATTAATAGATTGCCAATGGCACCCATTGCCTGTATCATACCAGGAAATATACCCAGTTATTCTACTTGGGATAACAGTTTTCTCTGATTTTGCTATCTAAGGTGTTTAAAAAGTTGGCACTCTTGACATGCTGTCACAGAGCACTTGCAGAGATGTTCACCTAGTATGTTGCTTAGATTTTTAGGGTAGACAACCAGCTAAGGAGGCAGGCAATTTGTAGGTGCTGGAGTCAGTTCGTTTTAGGTACCTGTTAAGTATTGTAGTCAGGATGATGCAGTCAGTGGAGTGTTCTCAATGAGCATGCATTCCTAGGGGACAAAAAAGCCAAGTCACAGTCCGGCCTTTGTGTCATCCCTCCAAACTGAGAAACCTCAAAATACTCTTTTGTGCAGCTCCCAAAAAAGACTTTTGCTCTGCACATGTCTATAAGATACCGTGCAAGTCATGCAGTTCTGGAAAATATTCCTGTAATGTGTAGGAGATGGGATCAGAGTTGGGAATCACTAGTATTTTTGATCAGTGCTGCATTAGTCAACAACTGCAAATTCTATGTTAGTCAAGAACTGTATTAATAATTTGCATTCTTTCTTTTTAAAATTACTGCTAAAATGGTTATGGTGAGTAGTGCTCACCTGGCTCACTAAGGTCAATTAGATTATAACAATAAAATTGGGCTCACCAAAAGTGAGATAAGTAAGAGTCTTTTCCTCAGATTTGTTATGGAAGTATTGCAAAATACTTTTTGCAAATGAATATTTGTAATTAATTTGAAGAATAGCATATTCATACAAACATTAAGGATTTTAATCTGCTCTTTCCCTAGACTGTTTTTACTATTTGAATGAATCAGATATTCAGATTTATTCTGATTTTTTTATGCATTTTTAAATTCACAGTTTAAAAACTAATCTGTATAAGAAGGTTAAAAACCAAGCTACAAGAAACTGGAGTATCATCAGTATAAACTGCAGAGAATTCTATAATAAGTTCCTTTTTTTCTTTTTTTGTGGTTTCTAGATCAGATCAGTAATTAAGTTTATTGGAGAATAAGATTCTGTAGAAGAATCCAGGCAGCTCAGGTAGATGGTTCACTTGTGCTCTCACAAATCACCTCTTACAAGGGCTGGTAGAAACTGAGCTTCATTGTCTCCCAGTTACTAGAGACAGATTTTTAAGGTGTCTTTTTGTATAATTGTAAGCACACATTTTAGACAGTGAGCCACTTCTCATAGAATGGACTTACCTTCAGGGCCTTATCTTAAGGATTACACTTGTTTATCTACTTTAGAATGGCAAGTTGTGGAGGTTTTTTTCCATGGACTTGTATTTAATTCAGGCTCAGAAAAAGGTTTTTTTGGCATTAGGACTTTCAAACTCTTTTGCCCTACCTATACTTCCCTGTCTTCTTCCACAGCAGCCATCCTCCACATCAAAATCTTCATATCATCCTCCTCTTCAACTTTGTGCTGTCCAAAAGCCATTGCTCAATCCTCCTACTACACACTGGTCTCTTTTCTATACTCCTGCATGCCCAGTCCCTGTAGCAGTAGCTGACCACTTGGTATTTACTAGTGGTGATAACATAGAGACAGTTTAATCCTGGGGGTACCCAGGCACCCACATCAGCTATTGCTCATGTTGCTCAAGCACAGCAGCATTCCACAATGGTCCCAAGGAGGACTTCTGGCTCCTCTGTGGCTTGCTGGTCACATAGAGAGCTGAGCACAGTGCTAGCATCAAAACAACTTGTGTTGTCAGAAGAACATCATCAGGCATCAGAGAAACTTCTCAATGGCCCATATGAAGCCTGAGGGATTGCTGGCTGCCAAGATATCAGCCGTATTCTGTTCTGCTCTTGAAGACATGTTCCTACTATGAGGAACAGAAATCAGTGAAGGACATTTAGTCTTTCCTTAAATGAAAGTAATATATTTAGCAATAAAAGTCAACCTTCTTACAAAGAATATTCATGCAGTCCTGTGTCCATAAGCAATAAAAAGGGAAGGCTGGGGGCAGTTTCTTAGGTAAGAGTCTGCGTTATGTCCAGGTTCTGTGGTTCACTGGTTTGATACTCTAATGAGATTTTTTTTTTTTTGTGCAGGAAGATGATAACAGCTGTTTTGCAGGGGGTCACTTATCTGGAGGCAAGCATAGACCTGTTTAAAGCTGAACACACTAAGCACACCATGCTATCAGACTTAGTGATTGTAGCAAGATAGCAATGAAGGAAAGAGGCTCCTTCGTGTTTCTTAGTGCCCACTTAAGCATTTAACACATTCCCTGAACAAGAAGAACTTGCTCTTCCCCGCTGCCTCTCTCATTCCTACTCTTGCAGGCCCAAAGTGAGATGAATCAAGAGGTGTATGTACTGCGTACTCAGCCTGCAGGGAAGGGACCAGTTCCTTACTGAGGCAAATGGGTGGCCTGCAGCTGGGGAAGGGATGTGATGTATGTCTGAGGTAAACGCGAGAGCAGGCTGGCACTGCCAGCGGAACAGCAGCCTGGGCTGGTGCCATGCTTGGACCTGTTCCTCTTGCCTGCTAACACACTTGCAGAAAGTTGGTCACATCCACAGCCTCTGCCTTTGGGGAGCCCTGGAACAGAGGTTAGCATCTGCTCAGGCTTTGGCATACAACTCTGCCTTGAACAAAGGATGCTGTTAATTCCAGCTGTCTTGCTGCATGAAGGGAATCGATTGCTCTATCCATTGAGCCTGAAATCAGGGTGCTTAGTGTATTCTTCAGCTCCAAGTAGTCTGTGATTGTCAGCAGAAAAGTGACTTAATAGTGGTGAATGTTATCTCCCAGGACAGTTTTCTCTATATTTGTCTGCAGATCTGATCCTCTGATCCACACAGCTGTGTAGGAAACACAGAGCAGTGTTTGGGGGTGGTACCCATTTTGGAACTTGCATTTTGACATGGTTCCTTGCAGAAGTAAGGGAAAGTGGAAGTTTTATGACCCAAGAACTCTTAGAAAAAGAATTTTTATTTATTTTGATGTTTGTTACTCTGTTTAGGACCTTCTAGAATCATTTCTACCATATTAGGAGGAAAAAAAGGATGAAAGGATCAGAAATGCTCTATTGCAAAATTCAGTTTATTTACAGAATGAGTTTCCTTGTCGTTAAGATGTTTGAGTTGTCATAGTAAAAGTACAAATAGTTTGAATGCACTCTTAGTACGTAAATTTTTGTGGTAAAATTTCAGTCCTAATCTCTAAATTTAAGATAGTCTGTAAGTTTTGCATAAACTAGAGGTAAATAATCACTTGTAGATATTCCATAAGGTTCCAATAATTTTACATATGTTAAAACCAAAACTCTTCTGTTACACTATTGGTATCCACTCTTGAGTGATTAATTTGTTATATCCTTGATTTTATCAAATTACTAACAGTTTGGTTATTATTCCAGTATAGCTAGCTACTGTTCAAAATTATCAGGGAAAGAATTAACAGTTCTTTCAGTTTCCTCTATGCATATGATATACTGCTGAATAAGCTGTAGTATCTTTTTTTTATGTGCATATATATGTATATATATATATAAATTGTAAATATATAAAAGGGAATATATGTTAATTATAAAGGAGTGATAATATATAGGTTACCTTAGATGTATAAAATGCACAAAAATATCCAAAGCTTAGTAATGGAGGATATAACCAAAATTGCTACCTAACATGCCTTTTGTATTTGATTCATTTTTGATGGCCTCATTAATAGTTGAAACCCTCTTCTCTGTATGGACTTGTGGATGATAGGAAGCAGGCTCCAGACCTCCAGAATTATGACTGTATGTGTTTGACCAGCTTTATTTTCTGTATTCATTCCTGAGCTTCTAAGCACTTACCGATATGAGTGCTCCAACATTTGCTATGTTAGCCCTAGAGACTGAATTCCTGTGGGTGTTGAACCCTGGGGTACTGAGTGCTGCCTATGCCTCAGTCTTCACCAGCAAGGTACCTCTGGCCTGTCTGACAGATGCTGGAGTACCCCTTGATATGGCAGGGGTAAGGTAGAACTTGTGCAAGTCCACAGTGGGGGAGCACAGACACTCTTCCTTAGTGTTGAGAAACCTGGAACTGTTGAGAAGCCTGGCAATTCCATATGTTTTTATGATCTTTTATATATTGCAAATTATAGTCACATTCAAAACTGAGGGATGGTGAAGTTTTTCTATTCCTAGCAGACAGCAGAGCTTGCTAAAACAAGTGGCTAAGTGAAACACATCTGAGAAACACTGGCTTCCTAGTTTGCTCTCAGCCAAGTAGCAGTGGTTTCACTGACGTGTGAAATGCTGCTTGCTTTCTCCTCTGCATGAAATACAGGGATCACCAATACAAAGACCAACAGTGTTGATGTTTGTGCATGATATCAAGGTGACAGATGCAACTGGTGTTAGCCAGCATGACCAGTATTCCCTGCAGTACCAAGTGCAGCAGAGCAACAGAAT
>JBCJKH010054182.1:0-17395 GCA_039877255.1 Loriculus beryllinus
AAGGCTTCATGGTCCTGCTGCATGTCTCAAATCCAGGATGGTTTGGCTTAGAGAGGCCTGATGATGGGGCTGGCCAGTGGGCAGGTTTGGCAGACAGCCTCCAAAGGTATTACTCAGCTAACAGCATGCCTCTGCAATATATCATTGGAGATGTGATCCTAGTCTCCTATTCCCTGTTTTCACAGGGAGGCAAGATGCAGAGTGAAGCTGGAATTGTGCAGAATTAAAAGAACTGTTACTGCCAAGCACAGCTATTGAGCTAAGCAAGGAGGGTCTCCCCTTGTGAATCAGAAGCTTGGCTATGGGGTTCTGTCTTTTCTCTGTACTGCAGACTGCTGACTTGCTTCTCCCTGTCTGTCAGGATTTGGTGCCAGATTCAGGATCTAGATAGGCCCTTTTTCACGTGTACCAACAAATCTTGGCATCTCCCTCTGGAAACAATGCAATAGAGTGACAGCAGGTGGTTTCTTGTGACCTAGACTCTTGATATCCTAACCCTTTGCCTGCTGCACAGCTCTTCTGCATTGATCCCATTGACTTTGTACTCGGATGCTGATGTTCTTCTGTTGTTCCCCTTACAAAACAGTCTCTTCTAGGAACTGAACACTTAGCTGGTCCCTTTCCTACTAGACTGATGATGTCTGCTTGGCCCATACAGGGCTTCTACAGGATCTAAGTGCATCTGGCACCAAGCCCCTAGGGCAGCTGGTCATGCTGCTTCACCAAAGCTCCTCCAATGGCAACCAGTGGTGTCCTTCATCACTGAGGCATGTGACTGTTTCACAAATAGATGATTCTGGGTGGGATGTGGTCCAAAGAAGTAGTGGTTATCTCCCTGCTGACAGATAAATGTTTAGCTATGAAAAGAACCAGCAAAATTGACCATGTGTATTTTTAAAGAAGAAACAACATCCGTAATCTTCTGTAAAACTAAACTGTGCTTTTTAAAAGGTTCCATGTCACCAGCAGTATGAGAGAGCACAAAAGATTTCAGTTTAACGTCATCTCCAAACACTTCTCTGAAAGTACAGTTCAGCTTTTGCACCCTTTTCTGAGCAGTTTATATAAAATTTCAGGTCAAATCTTCTGCTTCGGGAGAAAAGCCTTTTCACTGTGAATCTCTATCCTATTATGTTGTTTTGTCTTTGTGACTGCTGCTGTGCATGGAGGAGTGAAGGTTTGCAGTGGTCTCAGGTCCTTTCCCTGGGTGATTGTGCTCAATGTGGAGCCCAGTGGTGTGTGAGTAGTTGAAGCAATTCCTTCTAGTGTGTGTGTGTGTGTTACCTTTCATACATCTGTTTGCCCTGTGTAATTAAGGCTGGCTACCTTCCAGGTATTCAGGCTCCATCGAAGTCTTGTGAATAAAACAGCAGCCCAGCCTACTTCATACATAGATTTACAAAGGGCTTTGCAGACAATCCTGTTTGTCAGGAGTCTCTCCCTTTGGCTGTATTTTCAGCTTGGGGGTTTCCAGTTATTACCAGAGCCAGTACTTCAAGGTTTTCACATGGCTCTTTTTGCAGGATGGGCTCCCCATGCTTCAGTAGATCACTGCTGCAGCTCCAAGGCTTGCATGCTCTGGCACTTAAAATGTCATGGTTGATCTCTGGATTAGAATATGCTCCTTTTAAAAAGCAGTTGGACAGGGTCAATACCCAAACATCAAATCCAGGGCAACATCATGTGGATGTAAAGACTTGCGGGTAACAGAGCTCTCTGCCCAGGAATTGACTCTAATGCAATTATTTGTACTCTGGAGTTTCTAATGTAACTGGTCACACTGCAGTTTTTTCTGATTCCTCTGAGACACTCTGTATTTCGCACTCCGGTGCTGTCCCTGGATGTTACAGGAGGCATTTCTGTCCCTGACAGTGAGAACAACTAAACTCCATGCTAAAACTGATAGCAAGCCTTCTCCCAAGGAGCTCAATAAACCCAGAGTGAAACCTTGCAGGAATGCTGGTGGTGGATTTTTCTGATTTTTCTATAATGCTTTCTTCAGGGTCAGCTCTTGGACATAGTGACCCTGAGCACCGTTCAGAACCTGCTGAGGCTGTCAGTTGTCAGCATTGGCATGTGCCTTCTGGTTCTAGAAGCGTGCAGGCTGGCAGGTCAGTTCTTAATGAACTTGATGTTATCAGAAATGCCTTCACTCTGGAAGGCCTTGGTGATCCCTGCCAGGATTCCCTCCTTGATGATGTGATGGGAAAATAGCCCAGTGTTGTGACAGCCGTGGCCAGTAATCCATGCCCACGGATAGCTCAGATCTGCTGTCAGGAGGGACAAGCAGCAGCAAGATCTTTCCTGCCTGCAGGATGGCTCCAACTGGGCTCAGCATCACTGCAGCCTCTTTACACAGTGACCCCATGGAAATTGCCTTACCTTTCCATGGACTCATTTTCGCCTTTGGAGAACACACATAACACAGAAAGCTGATTTCACCTTTTCAGTTTCAAAGCATTGGAGAAGTTCAAAGTAAATTTCACTTATCCAGACAGCAGTTGTGGCTGTCCCAGAAAGCTTGACAGGGGGCTTTATCCCAAAGTGTCCTCAGCCCCTCTTTTCTGAAGTGTTTGTTTATTCCTCCTGCATCCTTTCAATGATGTAAGATGTAATCAAGAGGCAGCTGAGACCCAGTTACATAAGTGGTTGTCAGGGTTTCTCTTTGGCACATTCTGTTCCGTGCTGTTCACATGCTGGCTTTCAGGAACTTGGGGATTTTCTATTACCTGACTTAAGTCCTGAACCTGATGAACCTGATGTGGTAGCTCCTTTCGGTTTTCCTAATGTTGACTTATTTTGTCTGGTTTGGGTTTTGCAAACCTCACAGTGAATTTTGTTGCTTAGGATTGTGCAGGGCAGGTACAGGACTCTGACGTGGTGTGGATAGATCTTGAGCTAGGCTCCCTCTGTGAACCTGTAGGAGCTGATGGCTGTGCTCCTGCCAGCGCAGCTGCAGGCTGGCATGCAGCACCCGCTGCTACTCGCTCTGATCCGGGGCTCCCCACAACTCTGCCAGCTCAAACAGGTCATTGTTCTCAGCCCAGCTTCTGCTTTCCTGCCAAGTCCATGCTAATCACTGGGTTTTTCTCCCTTTCTCTTTTATGTCTGTCCTACTAATAACATACAGTGGAAATTGGGCAAGTGTGGGAGGAGCTGTTGTTTTCTTTGGCACACAGTGACCATCTGAGCAAAGAGTGAAGCAGATTGGAGCCAAGATGTGTTTGTTACTCTGCAGGAAAAGGTGGCTCAAGAGCACTGGCCAGCCCCGTTGCCTCTGCAAGCCTTTGTGCTGCAGCCCTGTGTGGAAGTCCAACAAAGGTGACTGTGAGGGGCTTCTTGTGGAGCCTGGTGTTTTTCCTCAAGCATCTTGTGGATGCTGTTATTGAGTGACAGAAAATGCTTTTCTTCCCTTATCCTTGATCACACTGCTTGCTGTAGCACACAATGTCCACGGCTTCTTGTTCCTGCCAGGCCTGATATAAATCCTGCAATGCAAGAATGAACACTGCATGGTGCCGGGTTTATTGGTCAGAAACTTGCCCCCTGGCAACAGTCTTTAGATGAGCTTTATTCACCTATTTCCAGACAGCAGCACATTCTCAAAACTGGCTGTATCCAACATGTTTGTGGTCTGTGCGTTATTTTGTACATAATGTGTGATCCTCTTACCTGGAAAATACTTTTGAGAAGGCATTGCTGGTGGAACTTGTAGCCTCTGGTCAGATACACTTTCTTTCAGTGAGTGATGCTGGCTGCATTGAAAACATGCTTTCAGCTGGATGAGTTTTAGAAAGGGTGAAGGGTGGGAAGGGCTAATATATATTGATGCATATATATATATAATTGTGTTACTCTAGCAGAAGTTGCAGCCTGAAGATTGGATCTAGCAGATGGTCTCTGATCTAACATGATAAAACTGCCAGCAGTTCTAGGCTCAAAGTGGAGGCTTTGCAACAAGAAACCTGGAAGTCTAAATGGTGTGTGAAAAGGTTAGATTGAGCCTCTAGATTTGAGAAAAATGAGAACGGAGAATCATGCTTGAGAAAAATGAAAGAAAGATCCATTGAGAGTAAGCAAAGTTTTATTTTCTGACCTAAGGGGGGTGTGTTCCCCGTGTTTCAGCTTTGTCTCAGTCTAAGAGCCAAAAGTTGAAAGTAAAGACGCTGACAGCGTGAAGGGTGTTAATCACAGCATGTTGTGCCAGCAAAAAGATCAGAGTGAAAAATTAACAAACCACATCCATTGTGGAAAGTGTGTTTATAGCTAAAAAAGGTGTTGAAGGTGCCAGCAACAGAGATGTAATCTCTTCTTTTTATCGAGTGTTTTCAAGATTCATAGTAAATCTGCAGAACCCACTGATTCAAGAGTCTGAACCTGTTTAATTTGAGGAGGGCTTTTGGACTCCTTTGCTCTGTCTCATGGCCAGCAGATGGGAAAAGGGAATTTGAAGAAATAATTCTGTTGCCTTCAGGTGGTGCTTTCAAAGCATTAATTGCTGGTATGAGTCATTAACTGTGGCCAGTGCGGAACCGTAATCCTGAACAGTACCAGACCTGGCTACCAGTGCTTTACTGGAAAACCCAAAGATAAATTCCAGTATGGTGTAAGATCCAGTGCTTTCCTGTAACTTGTGTTTAGGAATCCTTGTGTATAGCTGCTTATTGTCAGACTTCTTTTAAAGCAAGGACTATGTTGACCACCCTCTCTTGTATTCTCATACTTCAGGAAGCTTACCTCTTTCAGCACTGGAGTGGTAGGGAAAAGAAGAGATGCTGTGAGAAGTGTGGTCCTGCAGTTCTTTTCAGTGTAGGAATCTTAAGTCCCACAAGCTTCTTGTGACTAAAGAGGATTAAAACCTTGTACCTTAGCGTGTCTGCTCACTGGATATCTGCAGTTCTAGCAGTTATGTGTGTTTTACTTTTTACATGTCTGAAGCTAAATAACCCATTTGGTGTTTTCCCTGGCTCTCTTTCATTAAAAGGCAGATCGGGAGCGGCGCAGAGCAATTTCCTTACTAGATGACATTTCATCGCAATGTCCGATCGTTTGGGGCAAATAACCAAGGGAAAGGATGGGAAAAGCAAGTACTCGACTCTCAGCCTGTTTGATAAGTATAAAGGAAAGTCAATAGAAGCTATCAGAACTACAGGTAAGAAATGCCTTCAGAAAGCTCCTTTTGGTGGCTTCCAGGAAGGCTGTTGCAGGGTTAATTTAGGCCCTGTGGGTAGAATGCCCGGTGGGAAGCAGCTGAGCTGCAGAGCTGTTTGCACTGGTGTTTGAGCCTGTGTTTCTTTAGGGCTTCAAGGAAAATGTCTGTGCTTCTTTGTGCTGCTCTTATTGTAGAGGCATGGAGGAGCAATCACAGCAAAAGAGCTGAGGGACTGTAGGTCCTTTCATTTACCCTGTGTCCTTGCTGCAAAGTGATCAGGTTGCAAACTTGATTCACAGTCTTACCAAGACAAGGCAGCTGACTGAAGGGCCTTAAGTTGTCGGACCTTTTGTGACGTGAGAGTGGAGGACTGAAGGGCTGTGGGGAAGAACATGAGTTAGTTCTGTGGTGGAGATGTGACCAAAAGTAGATCGTCAGGTCAGAACATACAAACGCTGCCTGGACTGGCTCTGGATTTGGTGTGGGAGTAGAAAACCAAAGAACGTAAAATACCATCTTAATAAACGTGATCTGGTGGCTAGAGTTAGAAAATGAAGACCTCAGAATTCCTGGGTTGGATTACCAAAGTCTGTCTGCCAAGAGGTGGACTTGGGTGGGTGTTACCCCAAGCTGTGAAAGGAAAATCCTGCTCCTTCTTGGTGAAATGGAAGAGGAGTGTTTTCTCAGGTAGCTGAAAGACTCTGTGGGCATTTTCTGTTTGGGAGAATTACTTCTCTCTCCCGTGTGACTGTTCAGAGGCTGCCTGCTACCCAGCTGCTATGGCAGACGCTGCTTCGCCATGGTCCTGTGGGAGGTGACCTGTATGTTCATGTGGCAGCAGTGGTGCTGTTTGCCATAGAGTTCTGTTGGGACAGCACCCAGCCACAGTGTCCTAATTAATGCTACTTACCTAGCAGGATATAGCTCTCTGACCTGCCGTGGTTCCTTTCTCACTAGTTATTCCTAGACATGGCTTACAGAGTCTCGGGAAAGTTGCTGCTGCCCGGCGCATGCCACCTCCTGCAAACCTGCCTAGCTTGAAGTCTGAGAACAAAGGAAACGACCCCAACATCATTATAGTACCCAAGGACGGTACAGGATGGGCAAACAAGCAGGATCAGCCAGACCAAAAGAGGTGGGTAGAGCTATGTTTTGTCAGGCAAGCAGCAGCAGCTGTTCACTGCTGTGTGTCGGACCTTAGAGTGATCAGTTCTGTGTTGTCTGTGCCAGTGTAGGGCCAACATTACCTTGATCTTTTAGCAGCTGCCATGTTGCTAGAGTTGTCTGTCTGTCTTCTTGCCTTCTTTGCCCTTTGATCTCCCCTCTGCTGTCTCTCTGCAGTTCCAGTGTGACGGCTGCACAGCTGCAGGAGTCGCTGCCGCAGCAGGGTTTGCAGAAATCTGTCTCCAATTTACAGAAGCCGACACAGTCAATCAGTCAGGAGGTGGGTGCAGGCACTGTGACTGCCACTCTGCTTTCCCTGTCCCCGCACAGCTTGAGGATTGTCTTTAATTGCCTGTGTTAAGAATCATCAGGCTGCAATTTACACAACAGCTCCTATATAATCAATTCTTGTAGCATTAACTGTCTTGACTCCAAATCATTGTGCCCCAGGAATGCTGTGCTGCAGTTAAAAGTATAATTATGTGCAGGTTACTTCTGTACCTTTTCAAGCATGTGCAGGAAGTCTAGCTTCAGCCTCGAAAGAATGGCTGGAATGTAGGGTGACTGGTTAGCACTTCTAAGCTATTTTACTTTGGGTCTACTTCAAGTGTTGCTTGGTGACAACAGATGCAGCTCTTGTTCCCAGCCTGATGAGACTTGTTAAGGAGGAGATCTGGTCATGTGAAAGAAATAGCCAGTGTCAGGATCTGAAAAGGCTACTGGGAAGGAAAAAGCTTCCCCAGAGAGGCAGGGACTTGGCCCCTCTGTGCTGCAGATTTCACACTTTCAGTCTAAAAAAGTTCCCAGACCTCGAGGTTCAGGTAAATCAGGACAGGAGTTACGTTTTGAAGAGGAAAAGGGTGGTTAATGCATGAGAAGGTAGAGTAGCCTTCAAGCTGAGGTGTAGCATGGAACAGATCTAGAATATTAAGAAGAGTCATGGGAAAATGCAGCAGAGCAGAGGGAAAGCTTGGTTAGAGGGAAGAAATCAAGAAGAATGGTTTGAGAAAATAGTTAGTGAAGATGAGAGGAAATGAGAAACAGTCATAAGATTTCACTGATCTGTGGATGTTGGGGTTTGTTTGTGTTTTGTTTTCAGAGTACAAATTCAGTGCCAGGTGGACCAAAGTCATGGGCACAGCTGAATGGAAAGCCAGCAGGACAAGAAGGTGGTGAGTATGATAAACAGAAATGGAGCTGGGTATTCCCTGCATCTCCCAGACAGGCGTGAGATGGAGTAAACTCCATTTTTTTCTGCCTTCTCTGCCTGGACTGGTGAGGAATGGTGGCACAGCTGTCTTGGTTACACTACAGTGAGGCCTTAGGAGTCTTGTTTTCAGTATGTGTGGTGTGTTGGCTGGAGTGATGCAGCTGCGTCTGTTCAGGTCTGCCATTGCAAAGCATAGCTTGAACAGGGTGTGTTTATTCACCACGTTGAACCAGCATTATTCATGCACTTGGGAAACAGCAGGGAGTTCTGGGAGGTGAAGGTTTTGGAGAAGGGAAACACTTGCGCTTTCTTGAGCATCTTCTGTCAGCCCAGAGCAGCGTGTAGTAAAAGTGCAGAAAGCAGAGTGGAAGAGTGGAGGGGTTGGTTTAGAAGAAAAGTGGAGGGAGGTCATTGCAGACTGGAAATAGAGGCATCTCCATGGCTAGCAGTGCAGGGAGTTTGACCTAATTAGGTGGTCAAAGGTGAGGCTGTAATGATAATGCTCAGGGAGGCTGCTCACAGCGTCCTCGGTCCAGTGTCAGTGGGTGGAAGTGACATTGGAGCTGTTGCAGGATGGACTTGCCTGTGCCTTGGCTGAGACCTTCCTGTTAAATCTCTCTGGGTAACTGTGCTGCTAATGGGTTCTGCTTGACTCAGGATCCTAAAGCAGTGTTAGCAGAAATTGGGAGTTTACTTGTCTTCACATGCATCCATTTCCACACAGGAGGTGGTTTCCAGCCACACTGAGTACTACCATTAAAACTGTAGTGAGAATAACACTCGGTTCCACTGGTTTAATATGAACAGACCTGGCACCATTCAGTTGTTGAATGAAACTGCAGAGATTTGAGAGAATTGAGAGCTGCAGATTGCAGAAATGAAGGGGACAAGCCTCCCCTTAATGAGGGATAATTAAGAGTCCCTTAATGAGAAGGTGTTTCTGAAAGGCTAAATGTTAAAGCAGAGACCTGCGCTTGCCTGAGGTTGGTGGCCAGTGCAAAGTCTGTGTCTTGCTTGGTTAATTGGTACTTCTGAGACACTTGCTGTGTCTGTACCTCCTACGGTTGTTTTGAAATCCCATCATGTAAAAATGTTCTTAAAAGATTTTTTGAAAACTTATTCTAGGTCACATGTATCAATATAGAGTTCTCAACCCAAGGAAGGAGTTGCATATGTGGCTAAAAGCAGCTTAATTAGGAGGTAATTGAATCACAGAAGCATCAGAAATCTGGCTGAAAGGACTTCTCTAGGCCATCCCATCTCTTCACACCTCGTTTCCAGTAGCATTGAAGAATTGCTTTTCCTTCTAAGCTAATACAGCAGTTTTTGATACTGTTGACAAAGAGGAGAGTCCTTTGCTTTTTGCTCCCTTTTAGGTGTTAACTGCTGTAAAATCTTTCTTGAAGGGTATATCCTGAAGAAGTGTGGTCTTGTAGATTAATCATGAACTGCTCCATGCCAGTGTTTTCTGTAGAGGGGGCATTTGGAGAAAAAGAAAGATGCACCAAAGTTTTATCAGTGATGCTGCCATGGATTAGAGTGTAAATTGTTAATGCCTGTGCGTTAACAGTTGTTACACTGTCCAGCCTTACTTGCAGGTGGAAGCCTCACCTGAAAAACACTTTGTCAGTACTCTCATTGCTGTTCTAGTTCTCTAGAATAATGCAGTAGAAATCAGAACTCCTGGCACATCTCAGATGTTTTGTGGTGTGTTTGAGAAATGTCATCTTTGTGTATTCTCATCTCTCTGATATATTTGAAGATGTTGCATGCAGCAGTTCCAGTGTCTTCCCTGGAAATACTGAGATGGGAGCTCTTGTGCAATGGGCAAGTTCCAGAAAGTGAAATGACTTCAAAAAGCCTTGACTTCTTAGGGCAAGGAGGGACAAAGAAATGAGCCTCTTCTGTCAGGTCTTCAGTACCCTTTGGGGGTACTTCTAACCTGGCAATTCTTAAATGCCCTTTTTAGAAAGAGAATTAGCCAAGTAACACCAAGAAACAGTTTTCAGAAAAAGAGTCTTTTAAATCCTTAGGAGTGCAATAATGCTGACAATTTCCTTTTATTCAGTGTTACCTTGCCAACAGCTTTAGGAGAATTGCTGTGGTTTGTTTTCCAGGCACTGGCAGATCTTTAGCATTGACAGAAAGCTGTCATTCTGGGGTGGCTGATGACTCAGCAAGATGCTTTGCCAGTGACTAGAAATGAAGCTGATCTGATCTGGCCAGTGATCTGCATCTTAAAAATGCTGGAGCAGGGAAGAGTGGGATAAAGCACATAGCTCTCAGGCCTTATCTGTGGTCTTTCACTGAGTATGTCGCCAGAAATCTTAACAATAGCCTTCCCTTAGAGTGAGATCAGAGCAGAAAGAGTCTGAAATGTCAAATACTTGGTAAGAGGTATCAGCTGTAAGGGATCTTGCAGAATTTATATCTCTGCCTCAGTCTGAATTTTGTACTTTGAAAGAACAATTGGACGTTGAGAAAGTTCACTCTTTGCCGAATGTGCGAATTTAGCTGAAGATCCCAAGTTAAGGGGTGTGGGAGTACTGGGTGAAGATGTGTTGTTGTGTTGGTGACAGTGTCTCAGAGTGTTTTGGATGTGAGCTGAGGTGCTGGTGTGATAGTAATTGGGGTTTAAATATGATGGAGATTGAGATTCTCTGGAAACAAGTTTCCAGGCTGATCTCGTAAGGGAATTGAAAAAGTGGAAGGATCTGCTCTGAGTCCCACACTTACTTGTCTGACAGGTTCAAGGGCCTCAAGCCGACTGTTATCCTTCTCTCCCGAGGAATTTCCGACGCTGAAAGCAGCTGGCGAGCAGGACAAGGTTGGCAAAGAAAAGGGCGCCTTAGATCCGTCGTATGGGCCAGGACCAAGCCTCCGCCCCCAGAGTAAGTCAGTGCTTGTGTCTTTCTGCCTTATCCCTGCTCATAACCCCGTAGACTGTTTTGGGCAGTGGGATGCCAGGTCAGATAATATCAGATATTCACCTTTATCTTTGTATGAGCTTGCATGTGTCCAGCTGCTTAGCAGATGACCCCAGACTCATTTGCAGTGCTGATGTTCTCTGCCTGATTTCTGTGGTCCAGGCAGCGGAGTATGGAGTGTCATCAACTGCATTGTGTAACAAAAGTTGTTGCAAAGCAGAACTCCCTTTCCCCCTGGGCTAAGGGAGTCACAAGTGAAATGGGTGGGTGGTGTAATGTGGCTTCTCTTGGAGTGTTTGTGCATGATGTCCTTGGCCTTCTGCAGGGTTAGAGCTGTGGAGATGGGAAGCAGAGTTGGTTGGAATTCAGTCTTATTGACAGATAAGGATGCCACTGGTGCAGCAATTACTTAGTAACAGCTGATGCTGCTACACTTTGGAAATAAACACATAGAGAGATTTTCCTTTGTCCATGGTGCTCTTCTACATTCGGGCTTGACCCAGAGTATTTGAGCTTTAAGACCTTCTGCTGGAGTAACTCTCTTCGTTTACAAATGCTAACATAATTACCACCTCCCTTCCAGATGTCACCAGTTGGAGGGAGGGCGGTGGGAGGAACATAACCTCTGCCACATCTCTGACCGCCTCCCCTGCTGAGCTGGGCACCAAGACCCCCAGCACCGGAGACGGAGCCCCCTCCTCAGTGAGTGCCAGCGATCCGAAGGAGCCGTCTCTCCGCCCAGCTCAGCCTGTCCGCAAAGGGGCTTCGCAGTTCATGGGCAATGTCTACCAGCCACCTACATACCATGACATGCTACCTGCTTTTGTAAGTTGCTCTTTCCCCACAGTTGTAATGTCCTTATTCAAGTGTGCGCGTGGGTTGAGGAAGTTGTGATGTTCAGTTGGTTCAGTGGCTTGCTCAGGGATCCCTCTTGATCTGTTTTTAGCTTCCCTTGTTGCATACTTGTGCTTTCAAGCTGGAGTAGCGCAGCACAGCCTTGCTCAGCCCAAGCAAAAGTTGCTGCTTTCCCTCCAGAGCTGGTGAGGGTAACCATTAGCATGTGGTATGTTAGGCAGCCAGATGTGAAATGTTTGGTTTCTCTTTGTGTGGATGCAGGTACCATGCTCAGGTTGTAACCTACTCTGGGAAAGCCTTTGTGTGGCAAAGAGGAAAAACAGGCTAATCTACTTTGTCTTGTTCCAGATGTGTCCACAACAGCCCTCTGAGACCCCTGCATCGCTGGACCGAGGCTCTTTCCCTATTCCTCAGCTTCGGCTTGAGCCCCGGGTACCTTTCAGACAGTACCAGATGAATGACCAGGATGGGTAAGGCTGCTGTGACCATCCCACTTGAGGGGCAGTTCAGATTGGTGACATGAACCTTAAACTATGCAAGCATTTGGACCAAGGATTCAGTTGCGTAGGTGAAGCAGCAGACAGACACAAATGTAACCTGATTTTTTACCTAAAGGAGTAGTGCTGTGCTCCATCTGCTATAGCACCTGAAATGTTGCAGTACTGTAGTCACTGTGTGTCTGAAGAGCAGTGGACAAGAGAAGTAGTTGTGTATGATTCTGGAGTGGGAGGGTGGCAACTCTCATCTGTCAGCCCTAGAAAGTGGGTACCAGGTAGACAAGGGGGAAGAAAAACTTTGGACAGGGAGAGAAGGTTGGAGGTTGTATGTAAGTGTGTGGTAGAAAAGGACTGATTCACTGCTATGAACTTGACTCTACATTCTTTTCTTTACTATTTGTTGTTTCTAACCATGCTCTTGCATTTCCCTGTAGAAAAGAGAACAGGCCCAACCTGTCCCGCCCAACACGTCCGGTTCGGCAGCAAATGGAGAGAGCACCTCGGCCCACCATTATCAATGCAGAGAACCTAAAGGGGCTGGATGAACTAGACAATGATGCAGATGATGGATGGGCAGGTAAAGTGCTTCCATTCCTCAGCTTCAGGCAACAGCTTAGGAGGTGAAGTAGCTACTCTTCCTTCCCTGAAGCATGAAATAGCCAGGATATATATTTGGTGGCTCTGTTTCACTGCCACAAAAGGAGGGCAAGCAAAGAGTGGTTTGTGTAGTTGTGAAATTACTGTTGGTGTAAATGATGACACAATGGATCCTTCTGATCCTTTCCATCACACTGTGCTCAAGGAATTGGATCTGAAGACTCCTAAAAACTGAAAACACCAAACAGGAGGATAGCAGTATGGCTACATGGAAGAATAGTTAGTCCTACCTTTTCAGTCTGTGCATTAAGTATCCACTTACCCAGTCTCACTTGGTGGCTGTCTTGTTTTGAGCCCGCATTCCGGACTGTTTGCTGCTCCTCTTCTGGGACCAGCCCAGCTGGTGAGCAGTGTGGGTCCATACTACTTGTGTCATTTCCAGTGGTGGACATTTGACTTTCCAAGTAGTTTATCTGTGCCTTCTCTGGTTTAGTGCTAGAGAGGGCATAAGCTTTATCAGGACAAAGGACCTGTTTCTTTTCTCTCCTATATCCTTTCTCCAATCCTGCTTTTGTAGGCATTCATGAAGAAGTGGATTACTCCGAGAAACTGAAGTTTAGTGAAGATGAGGAAGAGGAAGAACCTCTTGCTAAAGATGGACGACAGAAGTGGTAAGAAGAGGCTGTATTTGCACCTGTGGTTGTTTCAGTAAAAGTAAACAATACCAGGATCTTCTTAAATCTTGTCGTAAATGTTGAGGCTTGATCCTCTCTGATTCATACTGTAACTTCATTGATTCCACTGGCTATCGTCGTGAATGGGCTCCAAGGCTGTGCATAGGTCTTGATGTGGAGTGTCAAGATGCCAGGCTTTTTTCCTTCCTCCCAGCAGTGGTATTACTCCTTATTCTCCTTAGGATGAAAACCATATTGCTTGTTCTGGTGGCTTTTTGATCTTTCCTTTCTGCCACAGTCAGATGTCTTTGCTGCTTCATAAGAGTGGAAGTGCTTTTTGAGGCAAGTAACAAGTGTAATAGCAAAGCTGTTTATATTACAGGAACAGCTGGGATCCCAGAAGGCAGCGTCAGTTGTCCCTGAGCTCTGCAGACAGTGCAGATGTCAAACACACCTTGGAGGAAGGAAAGAATTGGAGCGACTCGGTTGGTTTGTCCCGGTCTGTCCGGAAAGGACAGGATTCACAGCAGCCTCTAAGGAAGCTGAATGGCTGGAGCTCTTCATCTGAATACCAGGTAGTTTGAACTCCTGTGAGTGGATTTGTGCCGCTGTATGTGACACATTGCTGCCCTTAAGAGGCCAATTTGATGTTTTGTTGAAAATGGGATGCTGAGGAATTCCTCAATTCTTTGTTTTCTGGAGAGAAACGCATCTGTACAGCACTCCTGCTAGAGAAAGCTGGTCCAGGGCAGTGAGGTTGTCAGGCAGGGAGAATATGGAGCTATTAAATCAGATAGAAATAACTCCCCACAGCAAAAGGGGCATATGCATGCGTGAGAATAGGAAGGGAAGGAGTCGGGAAGGAGTGAGAAGGGGACTTTCTCAGTGGGATGCAAAGCTGAAAGTACAGGAGAAGTCTGGGTCTTACTTATTGAGGAATGTTTTTCCTTTGGCAGAAACCCACAGTGGGAAATGTTCTCAAACAGCAGTCCCTCGAGGATAATAAAGAAGAAAAGGTGCCACTGAGACAAAAGTTTGTGCACTCTGAGATCTCTGAGGCTGTTGAGAGAGCCAGGAGGCGGCGGGAGGAGGAGGAGCGGCGAGCCAGGGAAGAGCGTCTGGCAGCCTGTGCTGCAAAGCTGAAGCAACTTGATCAGAAGTGCAAACTGGCTCAGAAGAGTGGGGAGACCCAGAAACACCCAGAGAATGAAGATGTGAGACCAGCAAGCACGGAGAAAAATGCTGTGCAAGAGAACGGTCCTGCTTTCCGTAGAGGTACAGAAACATTGCTTATGTCACCTTGTGAGAGCTGCTTTTTTGTGTTGTGCCAGTCTGTCACCTGAAGTGTTAGGAGGTCCTGGGAGAGAGTGTTTGGAGGGTACCTCGTCTGCACTTGAGATCAGCTGCTTCATGTACTCTGCAGAGTATTTTGGATTGGTGATGAAGGTTTATTTAAAAAGTCCAGTTAAAACAAGTGCAGGCTTCTTTGGTTGCCTCTATGTATGCTCAGTCAGCTCTGCTAGCAGAAACCTCGTTGGAATGGGCCTCTTGATCTTCTTGTGATTGGATGATGATATTGAGAAAGTGCTTCTGGGCCCCAGGTCAGAAAATCTTTTATCAGTAAGTGCTTGAAGATATAAGGAATAAGAGGGGTAAGAGACTTGGTTTACCTCCCCAGTGCTTAAGCAGAAGGCTGATAAATCCTATTTATCACTAAAACAAGATGGACAAAGCCTTCTAGAGCTGTCAGAGCAAGTCAGAGAGATTGTGTGTAATGTGCTATATATGGTTGTAATAAAGTTCAAGTAATTCGGTTAGGACATGCCCTCACCCATGTATGTTGTGATGTGGTGGTGCACTCACAAGCCCTGGTACAAGCAGGAATCTTCAAGGTTTGTTTTGTTCTCTGCAGCAACCCCTGAGTTTCACACGCAAGAGGCTTCTGTTGGCTGTGTGGAAGAGGAGACCCCTGCCGCAGCAGCAGCAGCCCAAAGCGGCAGTGAGGAGGAGCTCAGAGAAGCTCCCTCTCCAGCACAGGAGTTCAGCAAATACCAGAAGTCTCTTCCCCCACGGTTCCAGAGGCAGCAGCAGCAGCAACAGCAGCAGGTAATAGATGTGACACTACCACCCGTCTTCCTTTGGACTCCCACCAAACCATTGCATTTGTTTGATTTTTCAACACCATCAGGCTCAATTAACCAACTGTCTTTGAGCTGAGAGTTGATAAATGGGAGTCTTTCTTGGTACTTGAGATTACAGGTGCATCCTGGCTGATGGGTGAAAGGACTCTACACGAGTTACGTGAATTCTTCATGCACTCTTTGATGCTGGAGCTGTTGTGGTTAGGGCTTTCGGTGGCTGGGGAGAGGCATGAGCAGGCCAGGTTTGCCTGGGAGAAAAACAGTTGCTGCTGTCAGAAACATTGACTTGTCTTACATGGTTGTCTGGGTGTCTCCTGACAGCGTGAGATCTTAGGGACAATGTGATTTGTAGCAGAGCTCTGGTTTCCAAATGTGTGTATGCAGGAGAAGCTGGGGATATGGTCCCTTTCCCATATGGCTGTCTTGGTCCTTGCTGTAGGCCTGATCCAGTGAAGTCTCATGTCTTTCTGGCTGGTAGTGAACCTGGTGAACATCTGTTCTTACTCCCCTGGCACAAGATGAGAGCCACTGTTCTTGACTGCTGCAGTGAGGAGGAGCTGAACATACAGGCCCTGGGAAAGGAAGACCTTTGGGGATGAGCTGCTTCCATTCTACTTTGCACTTGCTGTGCCCTAATCCTGTTAGATATGAGGAGCCATTTGCTTGCCAGGGGCATACTGTGCTCAGGTTGACAGGAGTTTGGGCTGCTTGGGAGCAGAATGTGAGCACAGTGAAGCAGCACATTCCCATTCTACCTCCTGCCTTGGCAGAGAGCTGGTCCTTTATGTCTGTTCTCATTTTCCACCTACCCAAGTTTTATCTGTGAGGCTCTTTCAGATCTTTATTTTTGTTGCACCATAAATATGTTTGGTCTTGGCTGTTTCTTTTTTATTTCACTGAAAATTCTCTTCTGGGGCTCAGAGAGATCAGCCTCAACTGCTGTATATCTTGTGTTTTGCCTAGTCTTACAGTGCTGTATGAGCTATACGTGCTCTTCAGCTCTTTTTCCAGAAGCAGTGAGCCTCCTTAGTCAGACTAAGGGACAGAATATTCAGGCTTGAGATTGGCAATTAACTTTGCACTTCCTTCATAGAATAACCACTTGAAATGTGATATAATCAATGCTGCTGCAAACCATAATGAGGAGCTCACATTTGGCTTTTGCTGGGAAGCTCAGTAATTGCTCTTTTATGGATGTTCCCCTGTGCTTGTTACTCGGCAGTTGACATTTTCAAGATTCAAACGCACGGCAGCAAACGCTGCTGCTGTTACTCTTTAAAAGAGATGCTTTTAAACTAAAAAAAATTGGATGTCTGTGCTGCCATGCTGGTAATTCTACAGGAAGAACATGAAATTTTCATTTTTATTTTCTCTTACCCTCTGTGGCGTTAGTATGTGTGAGGCAGTTTGTATTTTGGCTGGTTTGTATTGCTGCTTTGGTAGCAGTGGTTCCACGATAAGAACAAAATAAATACTAGTGTTGGTATCATTAGTGAAATAATTTCTCTAAGGTACTAGAGCACTAGATAACTCAGATATAATCTTTGCATTTATCTGTTTCCTGCTGTAATGATGTGTCAGGTTCAGATTTAAGGATGTCTCTCTGGCTCTGCAGTAGGGGATTGTCTTTCTTGATGAACAGTTACAGTGTCTGACACTGCTGTAAACTCAGTAAGAATTGATGGTGGAAAGTTTGAAGTTGGGAACCCTTTGCCTTTTGAAAACTTTGATACACAAAGCTCCCTTCAAATATAGGTGATTCTTGGACCTTTAGCAGCAGTTAAATGTCAAATCAGATTATGATCGTGACAGTTGTCAGCCATGCAGGAGATGGGAAGCAACCTTAAAGTGTCAGCTTGTCTCTGGAGGATGTAGGGGAAATACTATAAATTATTAACATCTCTCTTAATTGACTTTAGGTTGTTCTTATCTAATCTGTTTGGCTAACATGAGTAGCACTAATATACATGCACACTAAATAACTTAACAATTGCATTTCCTTTAAAGAGCAGTGTGTTCCGAAGTATTTGGTTCCAATTAAGAAATTATTTGACAGGAACCTGTCCTGTATCTCATAGAAACAATAAGAAAGTGCAAACTCTGGGCCTGAAGCTGATCCCTTGCATTTGGCCACATTTCCTGGCCTATGGAGGTGTGATATTCTGGCTGCGACATATT
>JBCJKH010054183.1:0-10985 GCA_039877255.1 Loriculus beryllinus
GACAAGGATGTCGTGTGGGACAGTGTCAAACGCTTTGCACAAGTCCAGGTAGATGACATCAACTGCTCTACCCCTGTTCATCAGTTCCGTAGCCTCATCATAGAAGGCCATCAAGTTGGTCAGGCAGGATTTCCTCTTAGTGAAGCCATGCTGGCTGTCACCAAGCACCTTGTTGGTTTTGATGTGCCTTAGCATGCCTTCCAGGAGAATCTGCTCCAAGATTTTGCCAGGCACAGAGGTGAGACTGACTGGTCTTCACTCACAATCTGTTACTCAGAAGTCATCAGTGGAGCAACCACTTGTGCCATCTGGGATTTGGTTGTTTTCCTCCTAGTGACAATTAGTCCTTGTTGCAACTTGCATGATCTTACATTATATTTGACAGAACATGCTGTCTCTTCATGTCCCACCTCCTTATCTGTGAAGGATACAGGAAAAGAGGAACTGCATTTACCCGTCACTGGTAAACCTTGTAACTCAGTGGCAAAACTGTAAGTCTTCTAAGAAGATCACGGTGCAAATGGGATTGATTTGAACAGACCTTGGTACAAAAGAAACACTTTATTTGGAGGACAAGAAGTCACCATGCACAGTTCGTGCCTACCTGACATTCTGCTCTCACTTGCACCCCATCAGTCTCAGTGCGTGGTGACACATTCACAGGTATGGTGTATCAGCCCAGGCTCGGCTTGTCGGAGGTTTATTCCTCTTCTGTGCACTCCTTTGTCTCATTCGTGTCACTGCCTTGTCATTGCCTTCTCCTCGCTTTTCTGCACCTGATGTGATTTCTTGCCTTCTACTGTCATTAGCATCACATGGGAAACACACTGAATTACTGCATGTGAGAAACACAATTCCAAGTGAAACAGTTCTGCTTCAACTAAATGGCACCAAGGCACTGGTTTAGGAGGAGACGGAGCAGAGGACAAATTGCTACAGGTTTGTTCTAGGGCAGCATGAGTCTTAAATCTCTTCTTATTGTCTGTGTTGGAGTGAGGGGCTCAAATGGCAGAAAGAATCCACACGGGACACTAGGAAGTGCTTTCTGGGAACAGGGATGCTGCAGAAGTAGTGACTGCTTAAAGAGATGGAGAACAGCTTTGAAAAGCTTCCATCAGCAATCCTGACCTGGGACCATCAGCAATCCTGACCTGGGACCATCAGCAATCCTGGCAGAGAAGGAGGATGGAACAAGCTGTCTCTCAAAATCTCCTTTAGGCTGATTTTTCTGCATGTAAGATGAATGGGGAGCAGAGTTAACTCTGTTAATTATCATTACTTTACATTTCAGCCGGAACTGAATTTAGCTCTTCTTTTTCTACCTCTTTGAGGTAAGAACCTACTACTATGTAGCTATGAGTAATTCCAGACTCATTTAGGTCAATACATCAGGTTGTCAGAGCTCAGAAACTGGGACACATCCACCACCACCGCTGGGCAAGATGCAGAGGCAGAGCCCAGGGTGACACCAGGGACCAGATCCATCTTCTCACCCCAAATCACCATGCTCATCAAGAGTCCAGTTCCTGAGATAGAGTGTGACAAATAGCAGCAATTAGTGAGACCAAGAACACTAAAATGGTGGCACCCTTTAGGGTCAGGGTGAGGATCCCTCTTCACTTCCAACATCCAGGCTTTCACTGGGTCTTTACCAGGCACCATCAGGGTATTAGGGCTTGTGGAGAAAAGCCTGGGAATGATTTGGTTAGAAGAAAAAAAGGAAAAATAAACATGTTGAGCTCACTTACAAGATGAAGAGAGACACAGACTCATAGACAGCTGGCCAAAGCCTGGGGAGCTGCAGCCATCCATTGCAAGGGGCAGGCTAACAGCGTGCATCATTGGTGATCATTGCCACCCTTCTCCAGAAGCCGTAGGGTGATCAGGAAAAGTGCTTCTTCTTCCCTGGGGGGTTGTACTGCAGAGAAACGATGTTCTTCAGGGCACATCTCGAGTCTCAGCTTGAGCTGGCACTTTCCAGTTTGAGATGGGAGAGCATGGTTGGTGCTGAGCACCGGATGCTCAGCCCAAGGGGCGCTTTGGCTCTACCTAGTGCCGCGAAATGGGACGGAGACACAGACTACATGGGAGGCAGGTTGTTTTATGGGAAATATTGGGAATGGTTGTGCTGAGCTGATTAGCTCCTTTTAATGTTTCCATTTAGCTGCTCAAGTTGCCCCACATGAGAAGTGCAGCTGCGAGCAAAAACACTCCCACAAACAGGAAAGCCAGATAAGCCCTCCTGTGCCACTGTTACAGCAAGGAATCAGGAGTCCCTTGGAGAAATGAAGGGTTATTTCTGCCTTTGTTTAAGCTTTAACTCAGAGCATGAATGATGCCCTTATGACAACTCGTTTTGTACGTGTCCCCATGTCCCACACTGGGCCTAGCTTTGGCAATTCTTGGTCAGAATTTGAGGAATTGGGGAACCTGGTTTCCCACTGCGTAATTCCACCTGGAGACAACAGTTGTTCGTTTTACCCTGGAGAAGTAGCTCTTCTTCCCCTCTCCACTTTCTTAGGTTGTACAATATTAAGTAGGGGATACTGGGCTTTCTTCATGCTTCCCCTCTTTATCCGTGTTATTAGTCCCACAACAGGCTGCCTCGTAATCCCAAAATACAGATCTTTTGGACACTGTTCCGCTAATCCCATGAGGGACTTGGCAACCAACAGGAACACCGAGATTGTCTGGAATATTATCCGAACGCTCTGGACCAAGGACCACCCTCAGCCTTTAGCATTTCTCTTGGGTCACCAGTCACACCCCTTTAAACTTAAATTAAAACCACTCCAAAAGCAGTGTGGTTTTGAGCACTAGCAGCGGGGCATTTATATGGGATTTGCAGGCTGATGCTTCTCCACAGGCCACTTTAGGGCCCCCTGAGTGCAGGATATTGTCTCAAAATATTCCCTGAAGCCACCAAGAGGCAGTGGTATCCAAGCACAGGAATAACAGCTCTGCCATCTCTGGAAGTGTTAGCTGTAAACCAGTCTTACCCTCTCCAGTTGTTTCAGAGCTCACGGCTGGTAATTCCGCTCCAATCTCCTATGCTTCCCATTATAGGCCTGAAGAAGCAGCAATGGGATTTGGGGTGGCTGCATGTTCACTTGCTCCAGGGCAAGGCACGGAGCTGCCTGGGATACAACTTAGTGAAGCAGAAAATGTGGGCCTGCATCTCCATGGAAATAGGTACTTGGGAAGCATCTGCGCGGTCCTGGGGGCTGCGTTCTGCCGTGCGCTGCGTTCTGAATGGTAGCGCTGTGGAAAATCAATGTGGCACGTTTTAAATGGATTACGAGGCAGATAAATGGCAGGTCTCCAAAGAGGAGCTGCAAACGAAGAGGGATCCCATGGGAGTTTTTATAGAAGGAATATTGAGGAAGCTGTTCTTGGCTGTTTACTTCAGAGGTCAGGGTGGATAAACAATTGAATATGAGGTCCCCATGTGATGCTCTTGCTAAAGGGGCTGCTATGCCCGTAGGATGTATAAATGGGAATATTGAGTGGTAAGGGAAACATATTCGCTCTCTACCTGACATTAATGAGATGAAAATAGTCCAGTTCAGCTGTCAACACATGAAAACTGTGTTGAAAAACTGAAAAAGACTGGGAGAAGAGCTATAAGACTGATTGAAGTCATATCTTACAATGACCCAAAGGAGCACAATCCAGTTATATTATCAAAGAGGAATATAAGAGATTAATTGATCAAGGTCTATAGTATCTGTACCTGCAGGAAGAGCTCAGTATCAGAGGGTTACTGAATCTAGCAGACAAAGGCATACAAACCAGGAAGACCAGAGCTGGAAAAAAGATCCAGTTGAAAAGGAGGCACATATTTCTCCTTAATGGCCTTGTAATTAACCACTGGAGGAGCTGACATGGGATACAGGAGGTTCTCCATCACCCAAAAAGGTACTTAAATTGAGCGTGGATGTCTTTCTCTACAATGTAACTCATGTATCCGAGTGGGAATTGCTGGGCAAAGCTCCATGGTCTGCATTATGCAGGAGGGCAGAGGAAACCACCATGGAGGTGCCTTCTGGCTGTGAAATCTATGAAACTATCAAAGCAATGACATCTGCATATCACATCCCAGCAGCGTCTAGCCTGTTTATGCAGCACATGTTATGGAAAGACTCTTTTAGGTATATTTAGAGGGCTTTAAATGTTTTATTAGGGGTTTACTTTATAGACTCTGCCTGTAAAACCAGGTAGATGAAATAAACCGTAAAAAATAAAAATCTCCTGAAATAGATTTTCTATACCCCAAAATCCCAGTATTAAAGGCCAATATCTCAAGATACTCTGGGCTTTCAACATGATGCTCCAAGGACTCAGCCCTTCATCATGGTTTAAAGCTCCTATTTCACAGATTTATAGATGCTAAACTCAGAAGGGACCACCGTGATTATCTAATCTGACCTTGCGCATAAAGGAGGCCACAGGGCATCCCTCAATTACATCCAGGCTACTCTGAAGCCCTTCATACCATCCTTTTCCTTCATACCACAGCTGGGGTAGCACTCTTTCTCCTCCATCCACACAGATAAACTTCACGTCGTCTCACGTCTCACTGCAACATCCTTCCTTCCACCCCTGACAAATGAAATCTTTCCTGGCACATGTCCCTTCAAATTGCTGCTGCAAAGATCATTTGCCATTCCTGTGTCTCTTTGCTCTGAGAGCACTGGCTCTCCCTTCTGCCTTTCCATCAACGCATCTCCTGCCCTCTCACAGCCTGGCCCCTACCTCTGCCTCTTCATCACACTTGGTACCAGCTCACTCCTGCCTCTCACGGCCCACTTTGCTCTCTTGGTTGTTTTAATCCCCTTCTTCTCTGAGCAAACCCCATGTGGTGCAGCACCAGTCCATGAGGAGGGCCCTAAGAAACATCTCTGCTGGTAAATGAAAAGATGGGAGCATCTGCACCCATCAAGCTAGGTTCAGCCACACGTGTCACACAGCCTCCTTTGGGCACATCTGCCTGGGGTCCTCCATGGGATGCAGGTGGGTGTCTGCTCTCCTCCATGGGATGCAGGGGCACAGCCTGGCTCACCATGGCTGCACCATGGGCTGCAGAGAATCTCTGCTCCTTGCCACACAAACCCAATACAGTGATAGATTTGAATTCTGGCACAGGGAGAAATCATCCCAGTGAATCATTAAATGCCTATCATTCCAAGACATACAACAGCATGGTACAATTTTCATCTAGACAAAGCTTCTATTTTAATACTCCTCATCTCTCTCAAAGAACCCAACTTGATAAGCTTGAGCACAAGAGACTGGTACCATAGGGTTCTCTTTCTAAATTAGGGTAAACTGAGGCAAGGAACAGGAGGTTTCACAATGGGGGAGTGAGCAGCACAGAAGGAAAAGTCAGAGCATGGAAAAGCCCATCCCAGACTTTGCTTTCTAGAGAAGAGCCCCTTGCTTTCTGAGTGTAAGCAGTGATCTGTCTGGGGTAACAGGGGAGTGAGGAGAGAGGACGCAGAGAAGCAGGGAAGTGAGCAGAGAGGATGCAGAGAAGCGAGGAGAGAGGGTGCAGAGAAGCAGGGAAGTGAGGAGAGAAGATGCAGACAAGCAGTCTACAGCTTCTGCTCTATGATAAATGACAAATACCCTCTTTTGCAAAGCTTGGTTCTCAGAAATTTTTAACCTAATGCTGCTGTACACAACTGCACAACAGGTCCCCATCTGGATTCACATCAGTTACCGTCCTCTGTGTCACAAGCAGAGCTCATTCCTCCTAGAGCCAATCTGCATAAAATTGCCAAAAGCTGACACCGGTCTCCCCTCAGCATTGCCTATTGACCAGCAGGCACCCCTGGCCAAACTGAGGGGAAACATCCATCAGTAGGTGTTGATGAGACCAGAGCATGCGGCAGGCAAGACCCAAGAAGCTCAACAAGATCAGACACAATTCGTGTTCTGGTCAGGGGATCACAGCCACCTGCAGATGCGCTCAGCCATCAGGGACCACGCATCCTTCCTGACGTGTTCTATGACCTTTGCAGTTAGCAGGATTCAAATCTGCCCTTCCGAGCTCGTCTGGCAAAGCACAGTTTGGGGCAGTGCCTTGCAGGGGCTTGTGCAGCGAAACAAAGTGGTACTAAAGAATGCGGTGAGTGTCCTGCTTCTGAGCCTGAAGCATGGGGTGGGAAGTGCTGTTTTCAGCAGACACATAAAATTAAATGCCCCATTGGTTGTAACTAGTCCTGGTACCACGTTGGTTTTGCAGGAAGTCATGGGCAGTTTCAATCTTCGTACCCACCACCCGTCCTGAATGCCATGCTGCCTCTGGAATAGGTGTGTGGCATGATTTCAGGTTGTCAGGAGACAGGATCGTCCCTTTGAACAGTGGTGAATAAGAAGGAAGGGAAGGAAAAGGGGAGAGAGGAGAGGCAGCAATTCACAGAGAAAATGTCATTTAATTAACTGATTATTTACATCTATCTCACTTGTACAAATCACAGCTAAGTATATCCATCCAAGCCAATGTATATGATTCACAATTTGTCAAATAGATAGTCTGCAAGTGAGAAGTTGCAGAAATAAAAGTCATGAATCATCAGTTGTTCTTTTATGCTTGGGGACAGCATAATCTTTTATTACATGTAAATTCAATTTATAACCATTGCAAACTGAAAAAATAGCTAAAGTCAAGTTTGCACCGATAGAAAAATGACAAGGCTCTGAGAGCAAGAAAGTGTGAGCCTGAGGATGGATTCTGACCTGTTGTTTTAGTGGGACCCACCTGACCAGCTGCAAACATCTGCAATATCTGTTTATGGACTCTACCTGGGGATTCTCCATCCCAGCCTGAAATAGGCAGCTCAAGGAGAAAGCACACCTTAAAAACTGCCATTTCCCTCTGATGAACATCAGAGGAAGCTCAGGTAAAGACTGTGGTTTACTAAAGTTAGGTGAGATGAACCCTGTTTGCTAATACTCCTTGAAGCCAAATTCACAGACAAGTCCCTAATAGCTTTGAGAACTTCAGATGAGACACCTGGTTTGATGCATGAGCCTTTCATTGCAGAGTGCTAACCTCCTGCAGTGCTGTCTGCAATGGTAAAAGCTGCAAACATCTCTCCACACAAATCAAGTTGCACAATCTGAGCTGAACAGCCCAAAAGAAATTGATCTTTTTGAATGTGAGGTCTTTCCTGCACCCATTTCACAGCACAGGCACCCTCTACCCTGCTAGTTTCACTAGGGACATAAACCAGCCCCATCCTCCTCTTGAGACTCATCCCATGCTTTCGCCACAGCTTGTTGGGAACACACACATGGTTTGGTCTGCAGAGGTTGTAAGCACATTTCTTGATGCTTCTTTGACATGTCAAGAGCTGTCAAGGGTTTGCACAGTGGGAAGAAAAGCCCCATCTCAAAAACATCTTAGATGGGGTGTCCCCACTGAGGCAGCTGCTGTTCTGTGTCACTTACTTCTAAAGATGCAACAAACAGGACTGTGTACCTTCTGCCCCTGGAACACATCTATAGGGTCAACAAACAAGTGGATGTAAAGTTAGCTGTCTAACTGACTTGACTGGTCAGAAATACAACAAACAAATGCAAATACCGTTAGGCATCTGGAAACCAGTGTTTTCTGTCTGAGACGTAAAAATGAATGCAGAGCAACACCCAAGCACTGGAAGTTAGCAGACGAGCGACAAAAATACACCGGTTGCTAGGAGATGGCATTTAATCTAGAATTTTAGGCAATAAATAAAAATGAAGTTGTAAGAATAAAGGCTATTTAGGGCAGAAACCAACCTGGAGCAAGTGGCTGTTTATGAGAGGGAGCAAAGCCGCCGTGGCTGCACAAGAGCAGGATGCTGCCCAACATCATGGCAGAGGTGAATGGGAAGGTTATCGGCTTGACCGTGGGAACAAAACCCCCTCCAGTGAAAGACACTGCGGACAAAACTCGTTTGTAGGTGCAGTTGCAGGGAGATGTGCCACTAAGGTAAATAAAGGCTGGACATCAACCTGCAAACATCACCTTTGTCTGGGTTGGAAGCTCAACCAGAACCTGTAATGTTGTGAAACTCAGCTTGCTGCCTCTGGTTGTAAAAATTACAGGAAAACACAGCAAAGGAAATCCCAAACCCACCAGAATCTGCTGGTTTCTTTCCCCACTGAATGCCCTGCTTTCTTTCTTAATAGAATTAAAAATGATGAATCCTGGGTTTAAGGGCAGAATGTCTTGTGAAACTAAATGGGCTTCAGTAGCAAGGCAGTAGGGAGTGAGCTTGGCTGCTCCTTACAGCAGCCCAGCTCTTGGTGGGATTTCACTGAGCAGGATTTTAGTCCTGTTGAAATCAAGGGCAAAACTGCAGTACATCTCAAAAGGGCATTGTCTTCCACACATACACAAGTAAAGGTTTGCCTGTAACCTGGTCCAGCACACGGTAATCACCTACATCCTTCGAGGATGTAACTCTCTTCTGGTTCATATATAAAGTAACTATATGGAGGTCTTAGATGCAGTGTTTGCTGCAGCACTGCCTCTGAGTGATTTCCATCTCAGACACCCCCTTGACCAAGGCTGGAAAGCATTTTAACACTATTTGGTCACAGTGATTATATCCATTAGTGGAACCAAACTGTAGAGGTCCCAAGGACAAGATGGAAATTCCTAACTTGGATAATACCCGAAATCCTGAACACTAAAGCACTGCTCAGTTTAGACTTGCTTGGGACAGTGCTTGTCAGACTGATTAATAATTTTCTCTGGGCTGCAGCCAAAGATCAGGGTCCATGCTGACGCCTGCAATCTGCCAGAAGGCTTTGATATTGTCAGCAGAGTTATAGTCAAGCCTAAATAATCACTGGTTGAAGGGATACACACTCCTCACTCTCAAGAGCCAGAGGACCATCCTCTCTGCTGGCCCAGCTCTTCTTTCAAAGCATAAATGCTGGTTGCAGGCATTGCTGGGTGCTGCAACGGCCTCTGCAGACCTATAGGCGCTGGCAGGAAGGCAGTAACAGATGTGCTGTTACATCAATGCTGCTGGTGACACCAGCACCAGCTCTTCATGCAATCCAGACACCACAGATGGTACCACCATGTCTGGATGTGCACATTTGTCAGAGGAAGGGCTGGACAAGGACTGTTTGGCTGTTGTTCAGTCTCTCTGACTGATCCCACCACTGGATGAGAGAGTATCAGCCAGGGAGGGTTGGCTGGGGTTTTATCATTACAAGTGGTTAAGAGCCCAACCACCACAGGCACTGACTGCATCTCTCTTACTTTATCATTTCTAGGTGACTCTGCTTGAGCAGAAGGGTTGGACCAGATGCCCCCCAGAGCTGCCTTCCAACCTCAACCATTCTGTGATAAGCTGATTTTTAAGCCAGCAGTGATTCCTGGATTTGTGGAGCTGAATGTAAAGCCTGGAGAGACCTCACCTTTAGGAACCTGCTCCTTCCACCCCTGGGAGAAGCCCACCCCTGCTGTAAAGCTTTGCAGATCCACGGGCATCCTAAGGAGGGACCTGGAGGCTGCTCTGAGGGAGGATGGTAATGGTGATGTACACCTAGTGCAGGAAGCCTTGGGCCCTTGCAGCAGCGTGGTGATGCGCTTGGGTCACAACAACCCCATGCAACGCTCCAGGCTTGGGGAAGAGTGGCTGGAAAGCTCCAGGCAGAAAAGGAGCTGGGGGTGCTGATTGGTGACCACTGAACATGGGCCAGCTTGTGCCCAGGCAGCCGAGAAGGCCAACAGCATCCTGGCGTGTATCAGCAATAGTGTGGCAGCAGGGCCAGGGCAGTGATCATCCCCCTGTACTGGGCACTGGTGAGGCTGCACCTCAAATCCTGTGTTCAGTTCTGGGCCCCTCACTACAAGAGAGACATGGAGGTGCTGGAGTGGATCCAGAGAAGGGTAACGTTGCTGGTCAAGGGCCTGGAGCACAAGTGTGATGGGAAATGGCTGAGGAACCTGGGGATATTTAGTCTGGAGAAGGCTCAGAGAGACCTTATTGCTCTCTGCAACTACTGCAAGGAAGATGAAGACAGGAGGTGGCTGCTCTCTTCTCCAAAGGAATAAGCAATAGGAGAAGGGGAAACAGCCTCAAGCTGCCCCAGAAAAATTTCTTCACTGAAAGGGTGCTCAGGCATTGGAACAGGCTACCCAGCGGAGTGGCGGAATCACTATTCCTAATAGTGTTCAAAAACTGCATAGTTGAAGCCCTCAGTGACGTGGTTCAGTAGTGGTCTTGGCAGTCCTGGGGTAAAAGTTGGACTTGATGATCTTAAAGCTCTTTTCAACCTCGTTGATTCTATTCTATGATTCTGTGATTCTATTCTATGATACTATGTTAGCCAATAGTAACTTGCTCTTCTACCTTTCTGTCTTTGACGAAAATATATTGTTCTGTGTCCACAGGATATCCATGTATTGTCCCTTTCTGGCACAACATAAATCTGTCACAGGAATTGTTGTATAGCTTAAAAAATGTAAGCACAGTGCGTTCTCCAAGATTCATAGCAACATATGTCTACGTGTCTTGATCAGAACTGTGCTTGAAACATGTTAATGTCCGTGTACAAGTAACAGCACATAAAGGGGGTTTTGGTTTAGGCACATTTTACCACTGGATTTATAGGGGCATGAGGTAACACCTAGCTTTTTTTTTTTTTTTTTCTTCAAAGAGCTAATCCACATGCATAATTGAAACAAGTCCTTATTCTGCTCACCATAAATATGTACCAGATGTATCTCTTAAGAATGTTGCATTTTGTAGCATGGTGGGATTTGCTAGTACCTGTGAGTTATGTCAACCTTGATCCAAAGGGAAATAAAAATGAAGAGCATTGCATTGTAGGATATGGTGTGTCCTAGACATGGTCACAGGCAAGTCTCTAAGTACAGTAAACATCTACATTATCACCCTATTGATTTACTCTGTGTAACATGATGGCTTGATTGCTGTAAACAGGAATCATGCCTCTAAAATAACAAACAAAAT